>JAIPMN010000338.1:527-61142 GCA_020650975.1 Apostichopus californicus
TAATGTGTGTGAGTCTGCAAGATGGGTTGGGGGGGGGGGGGCTGTACACCATACAGCCTGGCAACTAGATTGGATGTTTGACACGGCGAATATGGGGAACCGAAATTTGTGAAGGGGCAAGATAATGTTGCCTGTACTTTTTTATATGAAGACATGCAGAAAGTAGAAGAGTTGGGGGAAATGTCTGGTAGTGGTGAAACCCCCCATCCCGCTTCAAGACTGTCTAGCTCACTACCACTTTTTCTGAGCGTATCATTACTGAGTAGTGACATGGGCAGGGGGGAGGGGTGATGTGGTGGAAACCGGGTGGCCCCATCTGGGGTCAAATCAATCAGAATATATTACATTCAACCAAGTGATAATTGTTTCAGGTCAGTGAAGAAAACAAGTTCTTAAAAAGACGGAAGATGGTAAAATGAAGTCTTCAAAGTCATTGTCTAGCTTTCGGTTCGTTTTGCTCCGTTCACACAGTGACCCGAAAATAATATGGTATGACGTAATGTAATGATTATTTTCATGTACTTGGACCGGTAGTTTCTGTGACTTTGTCCCCCTCCCATGACCACTTCTAGAGGCCCAGGATGTCCTTCCAAAAAAGGTTCATGCCACTACCTCAAATCAATTGGAGGGGAATTTATAACATTTCCTAGCTCCCCCCTCCCCCCCACCATTCAAATCCTGCCAAATCACTTCTAATGAGAACCAAAAATTTATGGCAAACTGGACCGCGAAACAGAGACAGACAAGGGGGGAAAAAAATTCCAAATACAGTACTAATCTTTTATTCATTGAATTTCCTTTATTCATTTCTTAATATCAACTGTACACCACAACATGAACTATTCAGTAATTATAAGAAATTGAGGAATGCCATGTAAAAAATAAAAAGAGAAACATTCCTACTGTTTCATCGTCATTAAAAAAGAAAAAGAAAGAAAAGAAGAAGAAGAATGAAAAAAATGTAATCAATATAGATACGACATCTGAAGTAGAAATGAAAAACCACCAACTAAAAATTATTGAATTTTTTTGGCTATAGGGGGCACACTACTAGTACTCCATAAATGATATGAAATCACATTTCAACCAAAGATATGAACACATAGAGAAAGTGTACGACGTGGCGAGAAATTAGCGACGCAAATTTTCGGCCATCTTTGTACTCTTTGTGATGAATCTCGCACAGTTTCTGCAATCACTCCATTTACAAAATGTCCTGTGATTTTGGCAACCTTTTTACGGGTTCACATTCCTTCTCATGGTTTTGATGTATTATCATTTAAGTTTTAAGTTTAAGCAATTCATTTTTTCTTGACAAGAAAACATTGTAACCATGGCAACCACCTTGTAAGTACTATATAACCACCATCACCAAGTTAGTACTCTTGTATGTTTAGTGAATTCTGCGCAATCACCACGTAATGCATTCCTGTGTCCACATCGTATTGGTTGATATATATATATATATATGTATTTTTATACACACCAGTTTGTGTATAATCCTGTCATAATACAAGTTTTACACTGATAAAAATCTGGCTCATTAAGTTATTAAACCCTAATATTAACATAATCTACCGATATATACCACGTTTAATTATTTGGATCAATGCACGGTTAATTTGAATTTTTGAAATCTGACTGAAAACTTTTGGACAAATCAAATGTCAGCATACACAATTCAATTTTTTATAATTTTTTTAAACATATTTTTCTTGTACTTGAGAGTATATTGTAAATAAGAAAAAGAGAGAAAAAAAGAAAAATGATTAAGTGTATGATTAATTTTACAGCATAAATTAATATCGTTAAAGCTTAAAATGACTACTTCGTTACAGTGTATAAAACAACTACAAAATAAATCTATTTCCCTGTTGAAAAAAAGGCATCAATAGTTCCAGGGATACAGAGGACCAAGGACCAGGGGTGCATACATGTGTCCACAATTAATTTGATGTCAGAAGGTTTTAGGGATGCATCCAGAAAGTGAGGTAATCCTTCCATTAGTCGACCAAACATGCCACTCCGTGAATTTGTCTTCTGTTCAGTTCTGTTCCCCTGCAGAAATTTATACCGTCAAAAATGGTGTACACTTAATGACAAATATTTTAATCCGAGGGAAATAGCTTTTGAAATGGTTGGTGTGTTAAGTAAGGAGATGACAAATTAACTCCAGCCTTTCATGTTTCCTTCCCACCCTCCCCAACCCTCATCTCCAAACTATCCAGTGTACTATGTATCAGACAGTCGAGTCATACCAAACTATCCAGTTTACTGTGTATCAGACAGTCGAGTCATACCAAACTATCCAGTTTACTATGTATCAGACAGTCGAGTCATACCAAACTATCCAGTGTACTATGTATCAGACAGTCGAGTCATACCAAACTATCCAGTTCACTGTGTATCAGACAGTCGAGTCATACCAAACTATCCAGTTCACTGTGTATCAGACAGTCGAGTCATACCAAACTATCCAGTTTACTATGTATCAGACAGTTGAGTCATACCAAACTATCTAGTTTACTGTGTATCAGACAGTCGAGTCATACCAAACTATCCAGTTTACTATGTATCAGACAGTCCAGTCATTCCTGGCTTCTCCGGGCTGCTGGATGTGAGCTAAACCAAAAGATACTGGTGAATTTTATTCCATTTAGTCAATTTTAGTCCTTTGAAAAAGTAGTAGTTATTTTTTTTTTTAAATACAAGTCTTGACAACTATGACTTGGGGTTATAAACTGTAGTGTTTTTTTTTTTACTAGAATGAAATAATTTTTGTCACTATTATTGGGTTTGCAAAGGTCACATAAGGAATATTAAAGAAATTGTTGACATTTCGGTTTGAGGTTACACTTATTAAATCGGCAACCTTTAACAGTAAGTAACCGAAATGACCACACAGCATGGAATCATATGAAGAAGAAAGCTTATTGATTCAATTTGAAAACTTCACTGGAAATTGGGAGCAATCAACTTTTTTAAAATGAAGACCTCATCTTGAATTAATGCAATGCCAAGATGTAAAAACAGTCTATGATACAAGGTCAAGGGTCATCTGTTTAGTATGCATAGTTAGACACAAAAGCTACTCATTACAAAAACTGATTCACACAACAGAGTAAAAAACAAACACAATCATATATGTCACCGATGAAACTCCGACCCAGAGACACATGAGACTGTGTCCAACCAATGAGAGTTTAAACGTCCCATGAAACAGAGCCATCACAAAATACTCGTCTCTCTAGTGACACACAGAAGCCTTCCCATGAAACGGTAGCCATCATCTCGTCTTGTGAGGCTCTAGCTATCAAACCTCATGGAACAGAAGCCATGCACACCTCCCCAATCGGACAGCAGTTATCCCATGAGGCAGCAGTTATCCCATGAGACAGCAGCCACCCCATGTGACAGTAGCCACCCCATGTGACAGTAGCCATTCTATGGGATGGTAGCCACCTAGTAAACAGTAGCTTCTCTGTTAGATTACTTTCCCATACAGTACCCATCCCATGAGACTAGCCATCCCATGAGACTGTAGCCATCCCACGGGACAGTAGCCACCCCATAAGACAGTAGCCTTTCCATGAGACAGTAGCCAATCTATGATACAGTGATACAAACATAACCCTTGTTGGAATAAGAAATACAATTTCTATAATCCAGACATAACCACCACAACAAATTACATATTAGGCATATATTTCTTTCACACCAAACTTGTTCATTTAATATTCCATTGACGCACACAAAAACACTTTTTATCCAATTAGTGATTAGGGTTTTTCTGTGGAATAAAAAAATTTGGGCAGTTTTTTATTAGCTTATTGCAAAGTACAAAACACAGCATTGATCAGTATTATTCAGCTACGGTCTCCACACAACAACAGCTTCAAAACATCTTCTCCAGAATTTGTTTTCCCTTTTATATATACATATATTTCTATATATACCCATCCTTACTAAGTAATGTAAGACATAATCTTTCACTTACAAAACCATCTCAGTGAACGATCCTCCATCCTTGTGAGCTGCACTTCCAGGCATTGAAAACATGACACTGAGGTTGTAAATATGAAAAGGATTTTAAGCAACTAATTTGTTTCTTGTTTAAATGTAACAAAGTTAATAACCCCTCCTCCTCCTTTAACGTAATGTTGGATGAACGTAATGCATAACGTAAGGCATCGTAATAAAAGATAAAAAGCCAATGAGACAAGGTCACCACCAATTTTTCACTCTCACTACTCACGGCAGATGTATGTATATATATATATAGATATGTATATACATGAAGTAAATGCATAACAAGGTTACGTCGCTGTACATGAAAAAAAAAAAGGAAAAAAATTGAACAAAGAGGCAAAAGAGAACATAAAGAAGAGAAAACAAAACAGAAATGGTAGGAACTTCACTTCGTAGTCGTAGAAAGTATTCAACAGTATAAAAGAACAACGATATGGATAAAGTGACGTTTCTTGATTAATCGGCTACATAACCCTTTTATTCTTAATATTTTTACAAGTTTTACAAACGATAGTTCCTAAACTATTGGGATACCTATATATATATAGCTTGATGTACGAACAAACTCGACATTGAGGAGGCTGGCTGGGTGTGCAGACCGTAAAAACATTTGGTACCACAAAAGAACCAGACAGAAGACTGTCGGGGTGTCCGGAACAAAGAATGGTGTCACAAAAAGTGTTGCTTTTTTTTACTGTAGGCACTGAAAAATCAAAAACCAAAATGAAATGTTTAGCTTAAATTATTACTGTGAGAGATGAACTATAGGATGATGAAGGACAGATTTATAAGATTTAATAACACCAAACAATATGAATGTCTGTAATTAATGGAACTGGATTATCAAAAGAAAACGCTCGAGCCGTAGAAAAATTCTTTACTTTCCTCACACCGAACACATCATCATCACAAATAATTTGATTAAAATATCCGACCGAAGAAAGCAGGTGAAAAATGGCAAAGAGATATCTAGGATGTCATCTCATCCTTCTTCCAGCCTTCCGTGAATATTCTCTCTCAATCTCTCTCTCGCTACTGAAGATTGTTAACTGTGAAATAATCAACCCAGTTTTGTGGCACTCACAGGCTATCATTCACTCAACTACAGTATTTAAATGTAGATTACACGACAGCCAGCTGAAATAAGATTCCCAAAAGAGCAAAATCGATAGATTTCCTTCACAAGCAGGCCACCACTTAGTCGTTATCAAGATGTAATATGTTAGAGAGAATGCTGAACATGTTACAAATGGAGACATACATGTGGAGAGATGAAGCATGAATGAGGTTAGGTGTGTCTACGAAACAGGTGAAAATTACTGAGTATTGCATTTAATAATTAATCCACTTGAAATAAGCTGATTTAAAACACTAAGGTAGCAGTCCGATATCAGGTTATGGATGATTGAGGGAGATCCCGAGGGGGGGGGGGGTGAAGGGGGTTATATTTATGCCCATATTTGTTAAGATCTGTTAAAAATAGTGCAGTGCCAGAGCATGTTAAAAGTGCTTGTAAAAAGAGCCGTACATGTGAACAGAAGTCACCTCTCTGACAATTTCCATTTATAGTGTGAGCCCCTAAAGGCAAATAATCGACACCTCTAGCAAAGTGGAACAATCAAAAGACTTCATGTGAAATTTGCATATCAAACTTGCAAAGGACAGGCAATTTACCAAATAGGTAAACTAATTTCTAAATATTGCATTCATAAATCACATGACACCCAAAAATCTTTAAATATTTGAAAAGAAATTCTTCCCATAGATTCTTGATATGCATTTAGACAAAAGTCAATTTTCAATATGGTGCATTGCTTCTACAACACAAACACTGTATTACAATAACAAGACTACTTGGCTATATTTGCTTATCACTTCTATGATTGATCGTCAAGGCAACATGTTTTTTTTTCTAATTTTTCTTACAATTTTTTCTGCTAAGAATAACAAGACAAATTGTTCACACCGACATAATGAAGCCTCAGCTGAGTGGTTTAGACTATTGAAGCAGATATGGCAAATATTATTATAAAAAAGATAGGGCTGGTAAAATCCTACAGAAGAATGAAACAAGGTAACGTTATATACACATTTATATGATAACATGTTATAGACACAGCAATGTTTTGTCTTAGCTTACCCATTCAAAGGGACCAAAGGAGTAGGGTAGGGGAGAGGGGAAGGGGGAGTTTCATACTTCTATGTGGTAATTATTTGTAATGTAGTGGAACTGGTCTATGTCCTCTTCATGTATACTATGTTAACCTGTTGTCAGTGTAAACCAGCATCACAGTTCGTGTATACCAATATCCCACCTCAGAGAATGTTTTTCTCCTCTTTGGCTTCAGCTGTATACCTTCTGATTGCAGGCAAGATCTGTTTCTAACACCTGATGATGTTGTTTTGATTATCGACACTGGAAGAATTCATTCCAATCACAGAATCAGAGGGTCTACGTTGAATCTGACAGTGACCACTGAAACTAACAACCTTCAGGTTACATGCAAATAGAGCTCATTCCTATAGTCTGTGTGTTTGTCTAGGAAACCAATAATAAGCTACTGGTCTGTTCAATTTCAAGACCTTCATGAATCGAGTCATTTCAACAAACTTAGCCTATTTCATTTTTAAACTAAAGAAAGCAATCTTTTACAGTGATAACCATTTATTGTGAAGGTATCACACTTTAAAGCTGCTTGTGGTTTTGCTAACTTTGTCATATTTCTGAGAAATTAATCTTATCATCTGACAAACTTTCGTTCTCATATTTTCCCGCAGGTTTCGAGAGGCGGGGAGAACCGGAGACAGCACTCGCTGGAATGATGAGACAAAACAAAATCAGACCTGAGATATGAAAGACAACTTCCAAATGAGATCATCTTAAAATGGGAAACGGCAGCAGAAAAAGGACACACATTTCACAAAGATACACAAACATTCACTTTAACCAGTGTCACGATCGATTGATATGTAAAATTGTCACGCTCACACACTTGATGATGATGATGATGATTAAATCCAGAAACGAACCACCCTTTTACAAAAACTGAAAAGCTACATCAGACATTGAAACCACTCGCCAATTTCCGGCACGAAAAACAAAAAACGTTTTATTTTTTGTCTTCTTACTTTTTTTTCCTTTTTTATCCTTTTTGTGCGATTATTACACATCCATTTCAAAGGCCTTAAAAATGTTCAAAAATATTGCAAGATATTATTGAGAAGTGGACTCTGAGTGGCATGTTTATAGTGATATGGTTCCAATACACACTAAGTTTAACGTGGTGATCGAGGCTTAGCCACAGCACCAGCCACTCGGTCTTTATGTCATTTCTTGTAATGATACATACTAAACACCTCAAATCTAAAGCATCGTAAAAATCCAGCTTCTAACAATCGGTAATACAATGTAGTATACGTTTGATCACACGACAAATGTGATTTATTAATCACTGTAGGTTTATATAATCAAGTATCATCTAGTAAATAGTTTCACACATTCAGATAATGCAATCTGTCCGTTTGTCTCTCCGTCTGTCTCTCAGGCCAAAATCGGCCGCCACGGCAAAGCTTGCTTTGATAATTGCTCACGATAAATGATTCACGCTTCTGTCTAGAACAACAGGCAATGCAACAATCCTCATTCCCCTACTTTTAACTCCTCTTTTACGGCGCTTTAACATCACAACGTAGTTTCTAGCGATGGAAATGCTGCAGTGGGGGCGCTCTCTTCGTCCTTCTTATTGGCTTCGATGTCGTAGCTCTCGCCGGGCGGTGGCGCCATAAATTCGTGGATGGAACTACTAAGACTCTTGCGTTCGATTCGGTGCTGCAAGCCAGACTGGAAGGCATGGACCACTCGGATCTGTAGATAAGATCACAAACGATGTAAAAAGACAGATTAATCCAGAGATATGCTATGAGTCAGAGTACGTTACAGACACATATATAATCACCGCAGTTCTCCCCATTAATGGAACAGAACTTACCTCGTCCATTCACCTCAAGTAATTAACAAAAAATATTAAAAATTCTCCCAAATTGTAAACCTTCAGTTAAAACTGTACACTTAATCACTTTTCCCTTCAGCTGTGAAAATTCAACGGCAATACTGTCTTTGATCTGATTTACCCTCCGTAACAGTGACCAACAAGGGATGGTGTTAGTACTACTGCAAATTTTGCCCAAATTCCTCTCCCCCCCCTCCCCAACCCCCTTCAACCCCAATTCCTTCCCATATTTTTTTCTTCTATTTTGCATAGGCATCAAATGTGTGTAAGAAAAGCATTATATACATCTGACAAATTATTGGGGCCCTCTTCCAGTATGCTTGGCCTTCACCGAGTGTGGTGACTCTAATCTTGTTTGAAATTCAAAATGGTTCGTGATCTCCTCTAGTATTCCCTCTCCATCTCCCTCAAAACATGACAGAATAATTTCATTTTTCTCCAAGTGCGAACCTCTGGAGCTCAGGAAAAAGAGGCAACACTTTGTAGGATAATAAAACAAAACAAAACCATGTCTGTATTTCTTTGACCTGACCTGACCTGACCTTGACTGACCTAATAGGTCAATGCAAGTGACACATGCATATGAAACATCAGCTACTCTGCAATGTATTAGTATCAAACAAATAACAAAAAAAATAAAAAAATGGGGCAAGTTGATACGAACCTGTGACAATCAACAGAAGAACTATGCAAATATATACAAATCAACACACATGTAGTAAACTTGATCGGCATAATCAACAAACACAAACTGTAATATTTACACAGACTGACACAGCAAAAGGATTTTATGAAGTATTTTATGCATGACTGTGTAAAGAATCACATGCTGTACGGTATGGGTAAGAATTACGGCCACATAGTGACTAATAGCCAGTCTAAAGAGTCTTGGAACATTCCCGTCTCAAACTTAAAATAGTGGGGAATTTATATACAGTGAAAGTTAGATTTATCTTGAACTCAGTAGATCAGAAAGATATGTTCGATTTATGTGGAGACGAATTATTGATAAAATTTGAAAATATTTTGAATAAATATCCTGGACGAACATTGTAGCGTAGCACAGAGATATTGGTCAACAATTTATGAAGGATGATTGTTTGACAGAGTTGTCTGTGAAAAAAGTCACTGACTTTTAAGACGGAACAGAACCTCTTTAAGCATGACCAAACCATCAACAACATTCAGTGGAATAGTGAACATTTTGAAGAAACAGTAGCAGTTTGCTGCCCTCCTATTACTGATGTATCTGTCAAAGAGCAAGTATTCCAGTTGAGGGTAATAATCAAAATTGAAGGAGAATGACGTTCACATGAGCCTAGTACTTAGTTAACTGTCTCAGTCCACACAAGAAAGAAGGAACCAACAAGATTGAAGACTTAACAATCAGTCATTTCCTATGATAACTGACATCCCACACTAACTATGAGACGCACCATGATGTCCAAAACTTGGACATCTCAAATCTCAAATTAAAAGACAAGTGTAAGACTTAACACTCAGTCCATTATATGATAACTGACATCACACACTAACTATGAGACACATCATGATGTCCTAAACTTCAAATTAAAACAGTGTAAGACTTAACACTCAGTCCATTATATAATAACTGACATCATACACTATCTATGAGACACATCATGATGTCCTAAACTTCAAATTAAAAGACAGAGTAAGACTTAACACTCAGTCCATTATATAATAACTGACATCATACACTATCTATGAGACACATCATGATGTCCTAAACTTCAAATTAAAAGACAGAGTAAGACTTAACACTCAGTCAATTCCATGATAACTGACGACACACACTAACTATAAGACACATCATGATGTCCTAAACTTGGACATCTCAAATTAAAAGACAGAGTAAGACTTAACACTCAGTCTATTCTATAACTGACATCACACACTAGCTATGAGACACATCAGGATGTCCTAAACTTGGACATCTTAAATTAAAAGCCAGAGTAAGACTTAACACTCGGTCCATTCTATGAAAACTGACATCACACACTAACTATGAGACGCATCACCATGTCTCGCATTCAGAGGTTATATATATTGTTACTTATTGTATCTTCTCTATTGTTTCATTTCTAGCTAGCTGGGTTGTACAACTATACCACAACTATCTGAAAGCCTTTTAAGATCTACTAGACCCTTCGTAAGATTTTGAGTTTCTGCTCAAACCAGGATCTATAATTCACAATTTACAAGACACAATGAGAAGTACTTGAAACAGCAAACTGTTGTTTATTTGTAGAGTAGTAAATATATTATAAAAAAACACAAACACAGAACAAAGATTACCTTCACACAGTATCAATGTGACATTAACAACATGTCAGAATTTCTGAATAAGTACAAATGAGACAAAAATCTTGTTATGTTTGGAAACAAATAAAATGGTCAGAAGGTATTGGTTACAATTCTGGCACATCCTGATTGGTGACCTTTCCTGAGATATTGACAGAACCTGTTAATTTTGAGGCATAAACAATTTCAGAGTTTGACACCAATGATGAACTGACCACACCATGGCACTATCCTATTGTATCAGAATATCAGTGTAGGTTGAATCCGACCGAAAAATATAACCATTGTGTCGGAGGATGATGGGACAAATATTTTTTTATTATTAATTTCAAAATTGCTCCATTCATGAAATAATCTTGGCATGATATTATTTTACCATTTATTGCCTTTCAAAAGTGTATCAAGATTAAATCTGTCCAGCACAGTATACAAATTGGCTGATTTCTTGGGTATTGTTTTTACTTAAGATTGGTTGCTGTCTCTTGCTAGGGCCCCATTTGCATGCCTCCAGTCCTCTCACTTTGTTCCAGCTGTTTCAAAACTTGATCACCATCGAGTCAAATCCAAACATCGCACACCACTGAGTTACTATGCAATCACCACGGTGTCCATTTCGTATGGAATAACAGGTAAATGGAACGATATTTTGACCATGGCCACATATGTTTGGACAATGTCAGTATTAAACAACACACAGACATGAATAAGAATCTTTTAGGATGACTTGGATCATGTTGTGAATCTGAGGAAGGACACCTGTGGACTCGGTTAGTCACGTCACACACATTGAACTAGAGTCTACCGTGGCAGTATTAAATGGTGTACCACATGTCTTACTTGATACCCCGGTACTGTGGACTGGCCGTTGGGGGTTTCATGCTGCTACAAGCTTGAAAAGGAATCGGCCTGATTTAAACAAGAAAGGTTCAAGAAATGATTGATGAAAACTGGTTTCATGGGTGAGAGCTATCAATGCATCTGATGTGCAGTTAGCATACAGGGTTGGTTTGGTAGGGGAGAACAGAATGTTCAAAAAAAAAGAAAAAAAAATATGGGTGTTGGGAGGAGAGAACAGGCTTGGGAAAAGGGGGATATTAATAGGATGGAGAAGGTGTCTTGCTATCAATAACTCTCTCCAGATCACATTAAATGTGTTAGAATGCACGATTGTATGTTTATAAAGAATGCAGGTTTACGTCAATCCTAAACATCCCCCCCTACCCCCATAAATGATTCTCTTAATGACCATGTCACAAAGAGAATCTTTACATGATAACTCGGTTCGATATAATTGACTGGATGAAACAAAGAGATATCATGACATGCAGTAATCTCTGACAACAAATAAAGATATTATAAAAACTTGATTAAAAAAAGAAAATTCTCCTTGCATGTGAAAGGACAATACCAGAACAGTTCTGTATGACATGGCAAATAGTAGCACAGAAGAATTTAAAGGTATGCTGTATTGGCCCTAAATATGGTAGATATTCAAATATGGTCACCTTTGGTCAAAATTCTTAAACTGTTTTTATTACAACCTTGGAGAAAATTTTTCCTCACTGGGACATTCAGTCATCTTGTGTGTGCCTTAAAAATGTCTGAGAACAATTTGGTGAGTAAAGACCTCAAGGAAAGTACTTTTTGAAAACTTCTAGCAATTATAGCATGCTATAATTTGGGGCCAATACTGACTACCTTTAAGGGTCAATCATCATCAGTCCAGAACTAACGGTTCTCCCATCGAGATGGACGGGATAGGAGTTAGGTCACCCTTGTGATGCTGAACATTCTCCAAGTTGCTATATAAAAGGTAGCATTTTACACCCTTACCATTGTGATATTACTAATCAGCTATAATCTTGTAGTCACATTTCAAAACTAGATCGTGGAGGAGGGTGTTATTGTGGAAAGGAAACTGGTGGTGATGAATGTATATTATATGAAACTCAAATGGTTTGCTATTTCACACCAGGATTTAAAATTCATTTCACAGAGCTAACATTGCATGCCTTTTGTTCGAGAACTCCAAAAAAAAATAATAATGATGGCATTAGAAAAATTAGAAGGAAAAAAAATTATATCTGTTTAGAACAGCAAACACTACATTACCTTTCGCTAAAAGTAAGAATCGCATGAGGTATTGGAACAAACTGTGCAGCCCCTGTATTAAAGGTTAATATGGAACAGGAGGGAGGAGGTGATACTTTAATATGGGTGAGGGAGCAAATTTGAAGGATTTGGGAGAGGATAGTTAAATATGGGTAAGGAGGGAGCGAATTTGTAGGGTTTGGGATGAAGGAGAAGAAAGACATTTTCAATGTGTCTGACATAACTGACATGTGTCAATTAGAAAATTTATCTCTTGACAAACACATTGAATAATTCAAATCAAATAATGTGCACTGTTTGGCTCAGTTTATATTAGACCGGGAAGATCAGACCCTTGCGAATTGAACCCTGTAATAGACCAGGATCGAGGGAGGATCAGACCCTGGCCTCGGTCTGTTATGTTTAAGGTAAAAACAGCTCAGGGTTGACCCTTACCTTCTGTTCTTGTGTATATGTTTAAGGTAAAAACAGCTCAGAATTGACCCTAACCTTCTGTTCTGGTGTAATTATGTAAGGTAAAAACAGCTCAGGGTTGACCCTTAATTTCTGTTCTTGTGTATATGTTCAAGGTAAAAACAGCTCAGGGTTGACCCTTACCTTCTGTTCTTGTGTGTTTAGGTGCATAATTTGACACGATAGTACTAGGCATTAGCAGCAGGGCTGTACACCACACGGCGTATGTTTTGCGCTTCTTCTTCTAATAACGAAACTTCAACTTCCTATTCAGCGAGGGCAGGGTCTGATACCAAGTAAGTGGTCTAATTTAATTGCGCTGGGGCGCACACTAAATTTAGTGCTGGACACCTAATCGCGGGGTCTGATACGTAATGTAAACATAGCCTCTCTGTTCCAATATGCAAGCAAATCTGTCATTCCAAGAAATAGGGACAACAACAACAATTTTTGAAAGCCATTAGACCCCGGAAGAAAAATGACACAATCGAAGACAAAGATGAGGGATGGGGGGTATGGTGGGGGGATGGGAGGGGATGGTGGGGCAAAGAATGATAATCACTGCATACTATGGATTTCTCTTAATATTTCATAACACTGACACTCCATTCTCCAAGATATCTTGACCACAGAAAAGAAAGAATATAAGGAAAAATAACAAAAATGGGGAGAGCACTAAATAAAATGAAATGATGGGAGAACTTTGAAAAAAATTTTAGGTCAGGGGATGACCGATAAAGACTGTAAGATATTTACCCATAATGCACCTCCCATATTAATGGAAGGTCTTGCTCCTTTCTATACAACCTCTCTCAAACTGCATGGGATTGTTGTGCAGGTGGCAAGATTATTATATATCCATTTTGGTGTCAATGTCTTTCTTATTTCCTGTTTGATTTCAAAACTGAATTAACTAAACATATCGCTTTCCAAATTTTATCAAAGGACAACAGACCATTCACAGGATTTTTCAAGACGAGTATTTTTGTCATCCTGTGGTGCTTATAATTTTAAGTGTATGAGCTAGAGACTACTTCAAACAGGTAGGACCAACAACAGATATCACAGCACCAATAGGACGACTTTGATCTAAAGCTCACTACAGACATAATTGACAAAAAGATGGCACATCTGAAAATGTGGGCCATAAACATACACTAATCATGGTACATGAACAAATATTGAAAACTATTATTAAGTATGTACTAAAGCAGCTTAATACAGTCCAGTTTGCTTGCATTATCATGTGTGGCTATCACAATAAAGTTAGTGACTACAGTCTACTTTTTGGATATATAATGTCTGGTAACCATGACATAACTAGTGACTACAACTCAGATTGAGTGTATATAATGTGCAGTTACTGGTGACTATGGTCTAGTTACAATTTTGTGTAGTTTTCAGTGGAAAAATGGTTGAGAAGTTTAAGATTACATTGAAACTGTAGTATGCACCACTCACTGTGCAGACTAAGTCATTAATATTAAGTCGGTCGATTTTACTGGAGTCAATATTTTAACCAAAGGTAAGGACAAAAAGCAATAAAATCAACACAAAGATTATGTTGATCATTTCAGATTTGTAAGGATTATTTCATACATTCTGATCATCATCTCATATATATATTGATGATCAGCTCATACTGACATATCGATCGTATGGATCTGTTCTACTGATGGACTCTAGAAGCATTCCCATCAGGCATGGAAAAGATATTATCAACACGGTATCTCGAAAGTTTAATAGCAGACACAAAAGTATCGAAAATATTTGGAAGTAAAATTAACTGTCTCAAAACTGGAATACAATAAAAAGATTCACAATGAAAGAACAATTTGACAGCCTACGTGAAAATACTGCTGAAGAAAAAGTCAATAAAGGTAAGTTTGGAAAAAATTTTTAATTTGTTTTTAAAAATAAATAACTCTGTTTTTGTAAAAAAGTGATTCAAAGCCTGCCTATGGTTTTTCCCTCTTATACCCACAAGAGTATCCTTGAGGGGAGAACTGCAACTGGAAACCTTCTCAACAATAAATACATCACTTCATGTTTTGTTTAAACTACATTTCTTTTATCATGTGGGGAATTTGGTAGTTACATTTTTTGTTTTACTAAAAAAATTACTTTGAAGGGCAGAGGTACTACTGCTGATAAGGACCATGGCATGATATAGATTAGCAGGAAATAGCTCATTTACATATTTATGACTTCATATACGAATTCAATTTTCCTCACTAATTATTAAGTAAAAAGCTGTGAGAAGTTTGATTCACTGCATTATATACTAATGAAAAAAAAACTTTTAAGAGATATCCCAAAGGGAGATGAGGATATCACAAATTTCGAGGGATATCACAAAAGAAGAATGTCACGAGAAATGATCCTTTCGACAAGTGAAATTTGGGTCTGTTGATAAAACCTTAAAAGCAAAAGTATGCAATAGTAGGCCGTCACAGTTATGGGACGTCTTGCACAGTTTATCTATGATTAATGTAACCTGGGATATAACTGAAAAAAATGAAATTTATGTGACTTTCATGAAGCTGAAGTCATCTGAATATTTTGAAAGGCAAAGAAAAACGTGTTTTGAGAGCTTTTATAACTGCACCTGTACACTTTGGTGACAACTCAAAAAAAAAGGTTTAAAACTGAGGATATGTATAATTTACATGTCTGGAGGATATCATTAAAAGGGAAGGTTACTGTGATTTAAAAAAACAAACAACAACTTTGAGCAGGGAACACTCTGAAAATATGGCGGGTGACACGATACAGGGAATGACATGCTGACATGCAAACCAACGTGAAGTAGCCTCGTCACAAAAAAATGATGTGGAAGAAACAAGTTCTGAAAGTTGCATATCCAAAAATGGGGCAAACTGCCATTTTTATGCTTTTTTTAATGATTTATTATATCAGGAACAATTAAGATGAAAGAGGATGGCTATGAGAGATAAAGGGGGGAAGAAAATCAAACAGAATGACACAAAGGATGACCAAAAGAGTTCGACAATGAAAGATCAGCTGCTACTCACTGCCTGCGACTATTGTCCCCCAAAGGAGGGAGTAACCATAGCGATGTATGTTACCATAGCGATGTTAAGAAAAGAGTGTTTGGTAGTAGGTGGAAAAGAATGAGAGGGAAGAGAGGAGATGAAAAGTGGATGAGAATTTTCTCTTTGAATATTCATAAATCAAATAACCACCAAACATGAATAACGTCCTGCATATTCATATCAAGGAGTAACATTATTAATGGCTACATTTATCTCTCTCTTCCCAATTTTAGGGAAATATGTAACATTCTCAAAATGAAGTGAGCCCTAATATTAAATAAAATATATGGATTTTTATAAAAGGCTCATCATTAACAGAACGATTGTGAGACTAGCTTAATCAAAGTACTGAAATAAAAAATTCTCCCGGGCAAGCATGTCTTTGAATAACTTTATAGCTTTAATATACAATCTCTAATGACAAAACACACACATACAAACAAAAAATACAATTAACTATGCAAATCATGATATATAAAATATCAGTGAGTTTTTTCCCCCTAATATTCTTGTCAGAAGCATTTCGATAGCTTTATTTCCACACTATTTTTCCGGGACTTTACAGTACACCCCCCTCCCCCCCCCGGCACACCCACCCCCTCTACAACCATGAAGAGAAATACCATATTTGATTCTCCCTAGTTTGAAATGATCAAGTTATAGTGACAACTTAATCCTTAAATCAATCCCAGAAAGATCTGGTAACAAATTTAAGAGTGGCAGTAACTTAGCAACACATCTATACATGGCCCTCAGTACATTCATAGATGTCTCCAGAAGACCCTTTAATATGGAGTATCATGACCTCAATAATAAAGAAATATTTATCTCTTCAAACAAGTCAGGGGAGAGATTACAATTAGGAATAAAAATTCCCTCCAGGCAAGAAAAGAATAAATGCTGCCATTCCCTTTGACGCTCCCCCCCCCCCCTTCCCCATCAGACAGAAGTAACTTAGTTCAAGAATACCAGCATTGATCACATAGCTGTAAAATAAAAAATCTTACAGCCAATTCTGATCTTGCTTAAAGTTCTCTTAATACTACAGCAGCCCATTCCTTTGCCTTTATCCAGGCCATCTTGTGAGTAATGATCTGAACGTAAACTTTGGATAAATTCCCAACAAGTAGTGAATTCCATAGAAGTGACTGTATTATTGAAATCAATATTTTTTACCTCTGCTATGAAAAAGGGTGGGCCAGATAGTTCTAGCCCATCTTTCTAGTGGGCTAAGCTAAATACCTATACTATGGGTGCTAGATAATTCTAACCCACCTCTCTAGTGGGTAGGCTAGATACCTCTGCTATGAACAGGGTGGGCCAGATAGTTCTAGCCCATTTTTCTAGTGGGCTAAGCTAGATACAGTTCTATACTATGGGTGCTAGATAATTCTAACCCACCTCTCTAGTGGGCTAGGCTAGATACCTCTGCTATGAAAAGTGTGGGTAAGATACTTCTAGCCCATCTTTCTAGTGGGCTAAGCTAGATACCTATACTATGGATGCTAGATAATTCTAACCCACCTCTCTAGTGGGTAGGCTAGATACCTCTGCTATGAACAGGGTGGGCCAGATATACTAGCCCATTTTTCTAGCGGGCTAAGCTAGATACAGTTCTATACTATGGGTGCTAGATAATTCTAACCCACCTCTCTAGTGGGTAGGCTAGATACCTCTGCTATGAACAGGGTGGGCCAGATAGTTCTAGCCCATTTTTCTAGCGGGCTAAGCTAGATACAGTTCTATACTATGGGTGCTAGATAATTCTAACCCACCTCTCTAGTGGGCTAGGCTAGATACCTCTGCTATGAAAAGTGTGGGTAAGATACTTCTAGCCCATCTTTCTAGTGGGCTAAGCTAGATACCTATACTATGGGTGCTAGATAATTCTAACCCACCTCTCTAGTGGGCTAGGCTAGATACCTCTGCTATGAAAAGGGAAGGTTTTATCTGGTGATGGTCATCTTGAATAAGGTTGTTTTTCAAGAATAGAAGACTTGTGATGATTATGAATGAAACAAGCTACTAATAACATTTCTATTCTAATGTATTTATAAAAAAATTAGGCTCTAAATACACGCTGCAACAAAAACCTATAATCAACCAACTACCACTCAGAATAATGATGATACAATTATCAATTTTTGGGGGGTTTATTAATAAGGTCTACCAAAAATCAGGCACTACTAGTACATGAGGTTGGCAATTTTCCTTCACATTGTTTTTCAAAGTAAGATCTGTGAATATTGAATTTATCAGCTGCTAACCAATGCAATCAAATAGGCTGTTAAAAATCGAGTGTACATGAAGTTCGTTAACTCCGACCGTTCAAACATTACAACGACGGTTATTTAATGTCATGGAAATATTTGCATTCTTGAAGGGTGTCTTGGGGTATTCCAGATGGATTTATTAGAACAAATTACAGAACACTAATCCTGTTATTGATTTTACGTTCTTTCATTACAATGTAATTGATCTATCTTTAAAATTCACAGAAGACATCAGTCCAGGAAAGAATAAACTTCAAGGGAAAGAAACTTCATTTGACCTAAAGAAATAACCTCTCTCAATTTTTTAATATTTTTATTTTTTAATATTAGGGTTCTAAACAATTTCAGTACACGGTATAAAAACAGAATCAGGAAGGAGACAAATCACAATCCTGCCCCCCCCATCCATGCCATCTCCCCACCCCCACCCCCCCCCCCCAACACATGCAATATGCTCTTCTTTCTTTTCAAGGAAAGGGATACTGCAGAAAGGCTTGAGAACATTAACCCCTCACATTCCTTGGGTGTCCACAAGGAGTTTAAAGGATAGCTTCAAAAATTAAAAGCCATGGAAGGTTTTCAAGCATCCTGAAAACAGACTTCAAGCACACATCAATGTTATATTGACAGGGTATCGAAGCTGCTGCAGGTTTTGAAGCACCTACAAAATTTAAAAGCAAGCATTTAGCTTTCAGCTTAAAACAATCAAAATTAATTCTGGAAAAGGTATTTATGGCTTGAAGCGGAAAATATGTTTGAAGTGAAAATATGTTTCAGGGCTTCACATGTATAACCAGGACATGAAACATTGCTCGTTTCTGGCTGGTGTAACAAACCGAGGGTGAAATTATTGTTTCCAGGACAACCAAACCACATTCCGTGGCCTCTTGTTCAGAATGCTCTTTGGTGGAACTAGGGGCCCCTTGAGTGTAACCAGGGGCCATCTAGCATATTCTAACCTATCCGATATACTTCTTTTGATGTATAGAATTATCATGCAGCAACAAGGTTGCACACACCATTTAATTGTTCTGTTTTCTGTTTAAATTTGCTTTGAAATAATTACATCCGAAAGTGATGCATTGCCCAGGATCTTACTATTATTAGCTTTTCAACGGAAAAAAACCTGGCTACTGGCTTGTTTTTTCAAGGATCTATGGAAAAGCTGTTAACAGGCTGGTGACCCCCACCCTTTATTTTCACCTTTGATAACATATGAATCTAATTTCCCAAAAGCCACTTTCATCAGTCTATAACCTACAACAGTTTCATAACAGATGTATCATGATGCTAGGGCCTAATTTACATATTGAAGTCTGGGCTGATTAATTAACTAGCTATCACGATACTTCCCGGAGACAAAACCAAAAAGCTTTATATCACTTCTAGTGAACAATGCAATATTACTACAAAGTGATGAGAAGATGATCTGAATCTTGTACCAATTTAGCATCCCACAATTTTCATGATTCGTTGTCTTGTATGATTATCGGTATTACTGATGAGAAGGCATCCAGCTATGTGAGGGCTGTGTATCTGACTATTATATCACAGAAAGGTAATTTAACGACTTTTGTAGGCTCATACAGCCACTATTACGTTTCTAACAGATGCAAACATATGGTTAGCTGATGAACGCTAGCTGAAGAGATGTAAGTATGGTAGTGAACCTTTATCTTTCTCTCCCACACAAAGAATAAATTTATGCAGACTGTCAGATTATTGCTTTCAATTCAAGTAAAATATAATAAATAACCCCTCCTCCTCCCCCTCCCCCCCCAAGCCTAAATTAAAAATTTAAAAAAAAAAGTTCAAATTGGAACGAAGAAAAATGATTGCACCCGAATTCCTAGTGAAATTTCTTAAGCCCTTTCCATTATGAAAGATTATAAAAATCAGAGAAATCCCTTATATGGAGGGGAGTAAACAGAAATAATAAATAAATAAATAGATAATAACAGACAAATTTTATCAATAACTTGCACTAAAAATAGTCACAAATCATATTCAGATATATTTGTATGTAAACCAAAATGCTCACAGAGCATGCATGCTAAATTTTGTTTTAACTACGATACTACTTTTTCCTTTCTCCCAAAAATTCAAACAAGTTTGTGAAACTTCCTGAATATTTCTTAACATTTGTGGATAAAGAAATTTGGGAGGGGGAAAAACTTTATTGTTTCCTATTCATAAATTAAAAAGGCTCCCAAAGCCATTTCTTGAAAATTGTTGAAAAATTATGAATTTTATGAATATTCAAATATTTTGAAAACAACTGCAATACAGCTGGTTTTGGAAGACTAGAATGAACAGGCTGATAGCCAACTTTATTCATGAATATGAAATGTAAAAGTAATTAGGACATGCTATAAGGCACAAAAAAAATATATATATAAAAATCCATATTTTCATCTGTCTATATATAATATTTAATGAATGAAATGACCTGGAAAGAAACAAATCTTGACCTGCGACCTGGTAGAGAAGGCATCAGATTCCATTCTGCTTGGTTGTATCTAAAGATGCCCCTAACCTCTTTTATCATTTCGGAGAAAACGGAACGACACGGGCAGATGCAACACTCAAGTGCAGGGTGGTGTTTTTGTTTTTTAGTGATTTTCTATGAGGTCTTTGGGGGAGGGATCATGCATGGTTGCTCCAAACCTAGACAAATTTTTGAACAAGGGGTAGAAAAAGCCAAAAAATTGAAAGGAAAAAAAAGCCACATCTACACATACACATATATAAGGGAAAATATATTTAAAAAAAATATTGTTACCAAGATACGGTAACACACTACGGATAACAACATGCAACCATTAAACAATAGATATCCTCCAAATATTTGAATAGTCTAAAAGCAAGTTTATACGACAGAATTTTTGTTAAACACTTTCATTCTCTGATTGACTTACTTTAATTGGTGCACTAAACATGGTTCTATTTTATTCATTGCCAATAGGGTAACATTGGAAAGATGCCTTTAAATATACAAAATGAAACAGAGCACTTCTCACTTTCTACAATTTGGAGGGGGGAGGGGTACAAGGGGGAGGTAAGGGGGGGCTGGATAAGTTTTATGAAAGACACACACGATGAGGAAGAGAGGAGAATCCCTAAATATCAGTTATGCCTGACGTATCGTCTGGAAGGACTGGAGCAAGAGAGTGTGGTTAATGTTAGTCAATTAGGCAATTGGTCAGTCTGTGCTACTTGGGAGCAAATCATTGCCCAAAGAGGAACATGTTTTTTTTCCTTCCCTAAATTAATAAAAGGAGATATCTGTCGGGTTGCATAACAGTAACTTGAAACAAAGTTAGTCTTTTCTATCTTTTTCTAATTTATAACTTTTATATCTTATAAACTCTTTCAAGTGAACAAAAGGCCTAGAGAGAATTATATTATTGTAGCTGATAGTTGATGATGGATTCCAATCTGCAACAAATATGAAATTAATTTCAGTCTATTTTCAGAGAGGTATGTAGGAAGGCGAAGGAGTTGCGACTACTCAATGCAAGTTTAATATGGGGAAACTCTGCACTGACTGAGAGCAAGAATAACACATGCCGGGGAAGCAAAGTTCTGCATACTGCAAATCAACCATATCAAAAGTTCTGAGCCCTGCACGCAAGAAAGAAAGCAAACCATTCATATGAGGGTTGGGGAGGTTGAGGGGGTTGAGGGGGAGAGGGAAGCCCAGGTGTTACGTTCCCCTTATGACTGCCAACTGAAGCTTTGTTGATAAACTAAACATTTTACGAAACTTTAACATAAAACGGGGTATAAAGAGGACCTATTTTGACCCCTTATTTTTAACCCATTGTAAATTAATTTTAAGCATGCCACTTGTCAAACCAAATAATATTTTATTTTCAACTTTATCAACTTATGTATTTATATTATGTACACTGATCTGTTGTAATCTCACAGGCAACATTCCCTTTACAACTATCACCTAATTAAGTGTAATCTGCTAAAACAAGTCAATTCTTGGGAAATCTGAGAATTAAACTTACAACATAAATTACCCTAGATTTAAATTCACATTCTATATAATAAATGCCTTGACACGTTGACATCTTTTTTCTACATAGCCAAAGAGATTGAGTTGTAACACTTAAATAATGGTTAAAATATTTTGCTTATATTCTTCAGAAATCCCCCCACCCCACTCTCCCCGGGCCCCATAAAGAAAAAAAATGTGTCATCACCAATATATGGAGGCGATACAGAAGTCTTGTCTATTTTAGTATCATTCAGAGTAACTTTCCTTTCATGATTATATGCAGGCATCTGTCGCAAAAAACTGCAATACAGAGATGTATGTATAGGCATTCCAGAAAAGACAAATGCAAAAGATCGAATATATGTACAAGAGAGAAATTCTTTATATATAGATCTTCCAAAAGAGCACATTTTGGATTATTGATAGAGAGATATAAACAGCTCAAGAGAAAAGTAAAAGTGTTGAGTACTTTGAAGGGGAAAAATAGAAAAAAGGGGGGGGGGACTTAAAATAGTTTAAAAATAAAGCAACACATATGAGAAACTTGAGCAGCACTTCCCTCCCCCTGCACTCTGCAAGAAGGAAGAAATTCTGTGAAAACTCTATAAATAAATTTCCTCATTGACCACCTGAATAAGAATGTTTCATTCCCTCCCCCCCCCCTCCTTCCAACCCTATTCATTTTTGTTCTGTTCAAATTTAAATTGCACCTCTGATAAACTGAGATACTTTTAGACTGGCAGTTGAATAGCAAAAGTCTTTGACCTACTACCCCTATCATTGGCCTTCACAATTGACAATTTTGAGACCACAGACCACCTTTTCAAACAACTTAAAAAGAGTTGATCCGTGATTTTGATACACAAAGGGCACATCTAACTGTACATGACCAAACTAACAGCCTACAGCCAACCCTCGGTGAGAAGAGTTCCTCTGTGTAGTATGCAGCTGGTACACAATTTATAAACACTGTTGACATATAATTGATATTTTGCTATTTCCTCCTTCTCCTCCTCCTCCTCATAAAAAAAAAAACACATTTAAGTTACACCTTAGAATGATAAGGCACAACGCAGTTTGTGCCTTAAAGGTTTACCAACCCCAATAATTGACATTTGTTCAAGAATGACAAGAATGACATGATGTCCATTCCGTTTCCTTATTAGGTATGAAAACAACCTGAAATGAAAGATTTCTTGGAATTTTTTTATTTTTTTTACTTCAGATTTGTGCATATTTTACAACAATTTCAAACTCATAGGATGAAACTGAAAATAATAAAACCAAAGATGATATCTGAGTGTCTTCCATGATGTTTGGATCTATAAATGACATTCCCAGAAATCTTAAAACTATCTCGCATAAATGAGAGATGTACCCGTCTCTTTTTCATTTTACGACGGCGAGTAATTATTAAAGTGCAGCGTTTAAAGAATGGAATGAAACTCAAACTGAATCACATGATCAATATAGAGCTGTGAAAAGAAATCTTTTTTGGAAGACTAATTAATGATGCAATAAGTATGTCAGCCCCTCCCTCTGTCCCACCTCCGGGCCGCCTGCAAAGAAATATATGATATTAAGAGATCAGCTTTTGGGGTATTGAGAGAGAGGGTGGAGGAGGGGGGGGGGGGACTAACCTGTTGTTGCAATCGAGTCAAACCTCTCATCCATAGAATCTGAGCCCTCTTCCTCTCTGCTCGGACGTCTGGCTGATCCGGCTCAAACTCTGCGACGTTCGGCAGCTGTTCGTTGGCTTTCGTGCTACCGTAGCTACAGATGGGAGGGAGTATCCACTTTGTGGGAATGGTGGTGATGACCTGGTGCCAGAGCAGGACCCCTATACCGAAGAAGAGACACCAGAGCCACTCGCTGATGCTCAGACCGGTAGAACTGAAGACGATGCTGCCAAATTCCACTAAGATAATCTGTGATTTTGTATGGGGGGGGGGGAGAAAAAGAGATCAAATTTGAGACAGACCCGTCTGTTAACAGACCGATCATCCGTTAAAAAGTGGACGGACGTGACGTAGCGATGGGGCCGCACTAATTTGATCTCAGCGAGGAAGCGACAACGAGCGACTACCGCACTTTTATATCAAGAGAAGCAGCACGTCAACAATTTGGGTAAAATTTGGGTATTCAATGCGAGGCGGAAATGAAAACAGGGTTTTCAAACTTTCATGAAAGAGTGTAATTTTTTCTTTTTCTTATTTGTATCATAGTAAACCCTTATTAATGTCTACAAGCTTTGATCAATTGGTTAAAAATAATAGCATAACCAGAAGCACAGAGGGAGTAGTTGGGAGTGGGGGGGGGGAAATAAGTTTACAGTCATGTGGTTAAACATTAGCCATTACTGCTTTTGTCCCTTCTTTACTTCAAAAACACGGTGATCATTTAGGTTAACTAAAAACTTTGATCCAACAGTCTACGGATATATTCCACTTCACAAATCAAAAAGGCAACATTGACGGTCTCTGTAGTACAACCATCAAACAGAACTAGATCATGGTGGGCATTATCTGTTCTTTTCATTTTTATCACTGACATCATCGTATATTATGGTGACATAATTCTCACTCAGAATTAACACACAAAGTAAATACAATCTTTTTCCAATTGCAAGTTTTCTGGTTTAAAAAAATGAATCCCACTTTTTTGCCATCGACATGTTTACTACGATTTTAAACAAATGGCTAGTATAACAAAGCTGCTTACCTGAGCGATGAAAGTCCCTATGACGACGGCTAAGAAAATTGCGTTTTTACTAATTCCGGTGAAGACGTTCCGTTCACCGTGGACTTTCCTGGCGTTAATTTCGTTAAATAGTTGCATGAGTACAAATGTGTTGAATATTATAGTATAGTGAACGGTGGGCGGGCCCGATATCCCACCTTCGATACCGTCGTCTACGTCAAATAATTCAGGCCCTGTGAGGAGAACAAACATGGTAACAGTTTAATGGTCTTGTAATAACCATGTATGTGAATGCTCTATGGTGGGGTGGCACCATAGCGGGGAGGGGAAGGGAAGGGTGGAGAGTCGGAGAGTGAAGACCAAAGAGAATATAAATGCCCGGTATAAACTCTGCCTGACCAACTTACACCAAATTCTGTCCAAGAAAAAAAAAAAAAACATTCCAATAGTGTGTATTGACACCTGAAGAATTCCTAATACAGTTTTGATAAGAAATCTAAAACAATACATTTTACAAGTAGGGCCATTGGTAAGAAGCATAATGGGCAACAGCTGTATTCCATCAGTCCTTCCCTTCAGTATTTGAGAAATAAACAACTTTGGTTCACTTTGAACCTGGAAAGTCCTTAGCAACTCTGAAAAGGTCAGGTTCTATAGGATGTCTTTGATAAGATTCAGTGACATGCACAGGATATCAACGGGAAGGGGTGGGTGGGCCAAATTCCAAGTTTCTACTGAGTGATTTTGGTAGCGGCATGAAACTTGTATGAACAGGCTGTAGACGGATGAAAGATGTTACAAATGCTGGTTGCAGCTGTAGGGTCAGCTGAGGGGGTGGGGGATGTCTGGACATCCTTTCCAAAGCAAAGAACAAGTTTAGAGGACAAATGGTTCATTCTGAATCATAATTAGGCTAAAAATTAGGTCTAAAAGCAAGGTTTGTCCTAATATATCCTTTTGAATTTTGAAGAAATCCCCTGGGCTGAACAGTTTTTGCCCCCCCTGACTGACGGTGGTGGGATAATGATCCCACCACAGCCCCCCACCCCTTCCCCAGGGCATGCCACTGGTAAGATGGCTTACCTTTGAAGAGCATTACAAAGAGGACTATAATTTGATAGACTCCGTGTAAGAGTATGTTCTTCATCATCAGTCTGGATATAAGTGGCTTCGTCCTGCCGTACGGTTTCCTCATCAGCAGAGCAGGTGTAGGTGGCTCGGTGGCCAAAGCCAGAGAAGCAAAGGTATCCATAATGAGGTTAACCCAAAGCATCTGGATAGCTCTTAGAGGACTGTCCTGTTGGTCATAGTAGGGGAGGGGTTGGGAGGGGGAAAGAAAACAAAATTAGCACAAATCCATTCTTCAGTTCAGTTTTCTCGCAAATATTCTTCAAGACTGTGACATTAGTATTAAAAGGCAATGAAATTGTTGGGTGTATTTTTTTTTGTTGGCAAAAAGTGTCCCTTTGTCCTAAAATAAACTCCCATCTCAATAAACTTCTCTGTGGCAGAAGAAGAAGAAAGTGGGGCAAATTTCACACTGCAGTACCGCTGAGGTAATGCGATCTTGAGTATTAAACTGTTGTTGTGGAATTTGAAGGAAATGGTGTGGGGGGGGGAATGGGCAGGGGAGAGATCAGGTACAAAGGTCATTTGAAATATGGGCAAGTATGTGGGAGGTAGGAGAGGGGGGTGGGAAAGGAAAGTGGCAGGAGGTATGTTATCAAGTCAAAAGTTCCTCTTTTTGTTTTGCACTTACACTGACTAAGCATGCACCAAAGAAGGTGACTGTGATAGCTACTAAGTTCACTGTTAATTGAAACTGAAGAAACTTGGCGATGCTGTCGTAGACGTTACGCCCCCACATCACAGCCTTGACGATACTGGTGAAGTTGTCGTCGGTGAGGATGATGTCGGAAGCCTCCTTAGCGACATCTGTTCCTGCGATACCCTGTCATCACAACAAGAGAGAATTTGAGTTAAATGACAATTATACTGACTCCAATAACTTATCAACTCAGGGTGGGTGGGTGGGTGGGTGGGTGGCTCGGCAGAATGTAACAGAGAAACCATCCTCTTCACTTTTAACAAGTTCAATGTGAGCCGAAAAGTGTGGCTTTTATTTTACTGAGATGTCGAGAAATTGGTTGGCATTTGATCGATGTCAAACCCTTTATGGTAACATAAAGGCAAATAACTGATTTGTAAGCAAGGCTAATGTAGTGAGGTAGCCTTAGATCATTGTTTCAGGGTTCTTGGGGATGAGAGGTGGGACTCCAGGGAAAGCAACCGGTGCTTTCAATTGCTAAGGGTTGCAAGAAGAGGAGAAGGTTAAGAGGCACTACCTCAGATGGTGAAGGAGTCTGTCCACCAAAGTCAAATATGGCTAAGATTGTATGGAATAGAGAATAACTACAGAATAATAAATACACAACAAAAGAACAAACAACAAACGGCCCTTCAACATGACATCACTATGTATACTTATCTTTTTCCCAAAATTGAAAAGGACAAAGTCTGCAGATGAGCAATCAAGAACAACCCTTATTCACTGTCTGGTGAATTCCATATGCCAAAACAAAAACAACCAAAAATATCCATAGGCCACAAAAAAAAAAAAATCTATAGGCCAAAAAAAAAAAATAATAATAATCTATCAAAGCAGTAACTAAATGGAAAATATTGACAGGCAAAGAAAAAAACAATTCAAAAACCCAAACAAATTTTGATTCTTTGCACCTACAGGTTTTGCAATAGATATGAGTTAAAAAAATAAAAATAAATAATATAAACATCATGGACAGAATGTAAATTTAGTGAATCAAAAGAGTAACATGAAAGAAGGGATAAAGGGTTCTGACCATAGCGAAGCCAACGTCAGCTTTCTTGAGGGCAGGAGCATCATTTGTGCCATCCCCGGTCACGGCTACTACCTCCTGATGGGCAGAGAGTTTACTGTCGATGATACCTTTGACTAGCGTATGTTTATCTGTGGGGGATGACCTCGCCAAAACTCTCAAGTTAGGCCAGACTTTATCCAGCAGTTCTTGTTGGATCTGTGAGGTCAAGAAAATCACAACATCAAAACTACGCATCTCGATCGTCGTCTCAAGTCTTTTGGGGATTAACAATTTTTTTCGTTGCCATCGGAAGTTATCGGACATGTATATGCAAACATTTTTGCAGGATTCAATTCCCCAAAAAAACATTCCTCCATCCCCATAATTTGAAATTGTCTTTGTTGTTACTTTTTAGCAATATTAAATTCTATTCCCCAACTTGTGGGGGGGGTTCTTCTCCCAACCCTGATGAAACCCTGTCCAGTCAATGATCACCTATTAAATACCCCCCTATTTATATGTTTTTCATTTCTTCCTTCATGCCTCCTCCCCTCCCCTTCCCCCCCCACTGCACCCCACCTTGCCTAAACACACATTCACAGCTGGACAGAAAATATTTCACAAACAGAACGACGGGTTTAAAGAAATGCAGTCATAAGGATGTTATATTGTGTATAATGAAGAAACTCACTCTTCCACTTCTGTCTCTGATCCTTCTGTTGAACTCTTTGCCTTCTAGAACAAGAAAGCCTTCCTCCGGTTTGAGAATCCCGCACTTGGTCGCAATCGACCTGGCTGTGTTCACGTTGTCTCCAGTGACCATACGTACTGTTATACCGGCCTGCTGGCACTGCAATATGGATGGTGGTACCTTTGATGAAAAAAAAACAGATGAAGAAACAAAATAACAACCAGTAAACAGAAACAGTATCAGGAAACAAAAATGAACAGATGGGAGCAAAACAGAGAAGGTACGAAAAACAGGAAATCTGTTAATACATGGCCAGAATACTTCTTTGCAGTGTTGTTCACAGATGATTCTTTATGCTGGGCTCATTTTCAAGAGCTATTTTCTCTATACCTATAGCACAGACAATGCCATATGCCTTGTTGCAGCACCATATTCTTTTAAATATCATACTTTGTTTTGAAGCAAGATATGATGATTATTGCCAACTTGATACATCCGTATATCAGATGCCCATATGAATCGGTCCTCACACTTATAATAGTCCACGGTGTACACAGTCGATAATGAGACCTTTTGACAACTTCTTGCAGCCTCAAGATCCTTCAGTCTCTTGTGTGCCTCCTTCCATATCATATGCGAACCATTAAATACACACAACAGCCCCTGCAATAGCCCCTGCACCAATTTTGCCAACTGCTTAATTCACACATACACACACACACAAACATACACTCAGAACTGCCCATTGGTATCAATGGTAGGTGATAGAGAAACACCTAATGAATCACTTTACCATCAAAACCTTTTTTTTCCCCTAGGTATATCCCATCCTCTTTGAGATAAGAAGGCAGCTAAACTTAGCAAGCCATGTTACATATGATTAAACACATCAAACCCCAAAACAAAAAAAGTTCATCGAGGCCTAGTAAAACTGATCCAACAGTGGATAAGAGAGAGGAAGCATAATCGTACCTCGGGCCTGACTGGATCTTCGATACCGACGATTGTCAAACAGTTGAGGTTGCAGACTATGTTGTTCTCCTCCTCCCAATCGACTCTTTCATCTCCTGGGATATCCCGATACGCCAAGCATAGTGTACGGAGGCCATGGGAGGCCATTGGCATGATCACATCTTTAATCATGTTGTCCTTCTCCTCGAGACCGAATACCTTTGGCTTGCCGTCAGCACCGATGATGTGAGTACACCTGGGTTTTGAGATTTAAGATGGAAAGGGGATGACAAAAAAGGTTGAATGAACGTAAGAATAAAGCTATATCAATGAGTTGGGATATGTGACACCCCTTAATCAATTGCAACCAATCTATGTGAGAATGAAGAGGGTAGTAACCACTTGCAACAAAATTCAACACCAACACGGGACAGTGAAGAAATTCTCCGTGTAAAACCGGTCATAGGCGTAAATGGATATCATCGGCAAAGAGGCAGACCTGTTCCAAAATTAAGAGCAAAGAGTTTAAGGAGCTTTGACCTTATAAGTCTACGCTTAAAGGAATACCGTCTGCAGGCCATCTTTAGGTGTGCACCGAAACACTTTCAGTAGATTCTACTATCGTGTGTAATTTTTCACTAACAAAAAACAAAAGTTTCATCTTCACAGCTTTACTGAAAGGAAAAGATGGTTGGAAATAAGAAATAAGATGTCTGAATATCATCAGATAGTTGTCAGATACTTGGAGGATATATTTATGTATCTAAAATTTCTACAGAGGCTGTCAAAAGGAAGTTAGGTGGGTGGGTGGTATGGATGGGGGTATGGTTGATCCTTGGTTGTGTCATGGTAAATGTTATTTGTAATTCTTTGTTGACAGTACAGGGGTTCTGGTAGAGGTACTCACTTTTTCATGACAATCTCTGAAGCACCTTTGGTATACAACCTGTAGCCACCCTTCTCCAGTGGAACGACTGTGCTCATTGACTTCCTGGTAGAGTTAAACGTGAAGACAACTTGAAACTTCTCTACGGGCCACCTATCTCTGATGATTTGATATTCCTCGTGAAACTGGAGGGAGAGACCCAGCAGAGCGCACTCTGTTTTGTTACCGATCTGTCTTGGAAGACCGCCCTCTTGTTCTGGAGGCTAGGTGAGATGAAAGCCAAAAAAGTAAATTACCAACCAAAACTCGGCGGACGCGTGGGACGTAACTGGGGGCTGGTATTGTTACTTGATGTTGACTAAACACTACACAAATGCATAGTAGCCTGCCCACACGTTTCATTGCTGAGACACTGTATTAAAAGTAGGATGCTATGCTGTGAAGTGAGAGGGGGGAGGGGGTGGGGCGGGGCGGGGAGGGGTTGCTGCAGCATCCGACAGCCAGTCTGCATAGGACATTTGCTTGTGCTCTGCAGTTTCACACAGTAAGAACTACTAACATTATCCCTATGTTTTAAAATTTGATTCAGTCTCGCTGCACAGGATCTTGTAGCTGCTTCAGCTTTTTCTTTTCGACACTGTGCCTAAGCAGACTGTACAGTGGTGCATTATTTTTGGGTGTAGGGGAGGGGTAATCATTTATAAATACAACAGTATGTTATGTTCGTGATAAGGCCAGTTTAAAGGATCATTAGTGACTCTTTCAAATCCATCACACATGAAATCGGATTTATACAAAGCATATCTTTTAGAACAGGGTAGGGCACAAAAACAAAATTGTGAAAATGTTTCAGGCCACATTGAAATCTTGTGCCCAGTCCGAGAGTCTCAGCATCATTCGTGGATGTACTTACTCCCATCACCACGGTCAATAAAATATTTTCATTATATATCTGCGAAAGAAAAGTTTGTACATTCCACAATATCCATCTACTGTGTTGATTATTTCATCAAGATTAGTTGCTGGAAAAAAATTTTTTTTTTCTTGGAGTGGTTCACAGATGGATCTGGGTTGAACCCAGTACCCAACACCATGTAAAATACCTCTTATTGATACTACTCACACATGTAAAATGCAACATCAAGATACAAGACTAAAGGTATAAAATACGTTGCCCCACAAACCTCCACCCCTCCCGCACCCCCTGTATCCCCCTCCTCACTCTTCCTAACTTTAACTCATCCTAAGGTCAAGGCCACACTACTCACTTCTGTTTGTTAGTTTCTATTACCACTATCTAGGTTTATTCCTAATTTTCTCTTCTCTAAGTCAAGCATTAACACCTTACAAACATCACGAAACTGATCACATTGTAATTTAATACCGCCTGTAGTGCAGCAATAGGAACACGCGATCTATGCAACCAACCGAGAAATTACAATACTTTTACACTGCTTTCATGGAGTTATGCACTCCATTTTTAATGCCAAGGACAAGCCACATTACCTCTCTATTAGTAGCTACTCCTCCTCCCGGGAGATAGAGCAAGCCTCTGACGGCTGCCGCACCAAGTACGGAAGAGGGAATGAAATGAGTTTTAGTCGTCGCTATGTTAAAGTCATTATTACATGTCATCTGAACATGCCACTCTACTATAAAGAGAAAAACATGATGATGCTTTTAACCACTAAACCAGAGATGAGTCAAATTTATAGGTGCATTGGAAATTGCTTTGATTTGAATCAAATTGATTTCCTGGGGAAACTATGAAACACTCTACTAGCAAAATCTGACCTCTTGCAGCTGGACAATAAGATATTAGAAGAAAAGAGATATGTCTCAAATGGTTACACTGAGGAGGAGGGGGGAGGGGGGAGGAGGGGGAGGGGGAGAGGAGGGGGAGGGGGAGGAGATGGAGGAGGAGATGGAGGAGGAGGAGGAGGAGGAGGAGGAGGAGGAGGAGGAGGAGGAGGAGGAGGAGGGCGGGACATTGGCATTGTGTCAGACAGAACAATGTGTGAATGGCGGGCTCAAGATGTTACAAACTAGATGTTACTTCAATTACATATTCCATTGTAGTACAGACTAATTTGTCCCCATTCTATCGGCATAAATTAGCCTTTTTAAATAAACAAAAGTCAGCCTACTATCAAATTAGGATTATGAATTATTTTCCTTCCCCAATCTTTGGTCCTTCAAGAAAGATGAAGCCAGCTAACACACCCTGTGGTTTGAAAATATTTATCAAAACTGTTAAAGACTCAACTTTTGAGGTTGGTCATAAATTAAACAAAGTGTTACTCAAACCAACATTCCAATTGATCACACAAATTTTGCACAAAATGAATGTGAATAAGCCAGTAAAATAAATTTCCAATTCATTTATTACAAATTTTGTTGTCCATACACTTTCTCATGTGAATGAGTATTAACCACATGAGCAAAGGCATATAAGGAAATTTCACTTTTCATCTGTTTGTCTAGCATTGCTTAAAATTTCTCTGTTATCAAGTTCAGTCTAATTTTCTGTACTATTGTAGGATTTAAGAAATGAAAACTATACGGAATTGACCAGATACAATGCACATAGTTGCTTTTACGCCTACCATCAGATTGCATATATCCCTGGGTGGACCCTCTGAGATGCCTACTTCACCTAGCCCCTGTTTGCACTTCTTTACTTTTCCACAAGTATATTACAAAATATAAGGATGCAATATTTTTGTCCCATATTTTCCTGGGCTACCTCCATCTTTCCCATGCCCTTTAATTGAGCCCAGGTCCCAGATCCATAGCCCCTAACCCTTCCCCCCCCCCCCTCTCATCAGACATGCCCAAGGTACTGTCCACAGACCAGTAAAGTTACTCACCAGTAGTCTTGAGGAGTAGCTGCTGTTGATTGCGATACCATCTGTAATCAGTTGCAACAGTTCATGGTCGATGGATTCCGGGTTAGGGACCTCTTTGTGGTACTCATTCCCCAGCATAATCTCCACTACCGTCATACGGTTTGTCGTAAGGGTTCCAGTCTTGTCTGAACAGATAGCTGTTGCGTTACCCATGGTCTCACAGGCATCAAGATGTCGGACTAAGTTGTTATCTTTTAACATTTTCTGTTAAAAAGACAAAAACAGGGCACTGAATTAAAAACTTATCCCACCAAAACACTGAAAGAAGGATATTGAATCCAACAACAAAAATTTGGAACCAGTAAAAAACAATTGTTATTTTGCCCAAAAATCCTCAAAAAAAACAGGTGAGGGATGCTCACTTCAGTGCAGAAACACTTTTGAGATCTTACCAAGGTTATTTGGACCCAATAGATTATTAATACAAGCATTAATAACTGAGTTATGAATGAGAATAATGACAGAAATGTATGAAGCAACAGTGTTACAAGCTACCGTACAATCATTACAAAGGACCGACTCATATGAATTCATATTTACCCCCCAAAAAATGTATTTCAATCATTCCTGATTGGTGTAATGGCAAAGCAAATTTTTGGACTTTTGGCAAACTTTTGGGATGGATAAATGAATTTGTCTCTTAAAAGTTTGAGTATCCATATATTTGTCATTAAGCCACCTGCACAGAAGTTGGGTAGCTGTCCATTCGAGCTTTTTTATATTTCATCGTTTACCAATCATCCATGCATCTAAGTTAACTACAAATCCTCTGTGGCAATTTATAACATGGGTCAGGTTTGATATGTTATAGGATCAAACAGACCATAAATAAAACTTCACACTTTTAATGAAATCTATGCCACCGTGGTAAAGGCTCAATGATTCAGACATACACAAAACATAACTTTCTTCCACAATCAGAGTACTGCTTCCAACAGAAGAGCAAGACATTTCAGACCTGAGCTAACAACCACTGGAAGACTGAACGTGACTCAGTTACTACTTTTGCTGTTTGTAACATCTGTAAACAACTGTCATGTAAACATAAAAGCTAATTTACTTTGACACAAATTCCTGACGAACCTTTTGTCACGGCAGCCTTTGTTCTATTTTCCTTGTTTTATTTCTTTATTATTATTATTATTATGATTACTACTATTATTATTATTATTATGAACATTTTCATGTGACACCTCATAATTTCTAATGGATATATGTAATGGATATATTTTATGCTAGAAGCAGCATTTTCAGTTGAGTTTTCACAATTGTGATGGGGATCTTCTTTAATAGGAAGGATAAATTTAAGGATGGAACTAAGATGTAGGCTGAGGAGACGATGTTTCATTCCGATTTGATTCACTGGTTCATGACTCATTATTAGACAGAGCCACCAATGTTTCTACCATGGAAGCATTTCTCTAAGGGTAATGCTTCCATGGTTAGTTTCTACCCATATTTACCTCTTTAGCTACATTGAGGGAGCTATACGTAAATATTCCATAGCTTGATCAGAATGAAGGCACGTGCTGCAACAGCCTCTTCTGCTATACACTGTAAACACACTAACATAATACTAAGCATCCTATATCAATGGAAACACAATTGAAAGTCACATTACATTGTCACTGACACCAAATGAATGTCCTATTTTATTTATTTTAGGTTAGGTTGGTTGAGTGCCCTCCCACGCCTCCTCCCCCATCTTGAAATCAAAGAAAGTTTTACAACTTCAGGCTGTAGTACCAGTAATACTGGTAGTTAAACCGATATCATCCCAAATGATTTCATCCGTACAACAGAGACCAGGTAGCATACCCCTAGAGGCTCATCGATTTAATTGAAGAACAACAAACTTGCGATGAACGTTCCGCTGACGGTCACGTAGGTTGGAAGCAGCAGAGATATGTGTACAAGAATCTACCTCGGTAAATAACGGCTATGATGCATAGCTGATTGCTATCAATGTCTGCACTGTTGTTCTTTAAGGCTAACTGTTGTGCGTAGATGATGCGTTCATGATCACTTGTGAGGGTCCGAAATACCGGCTCATCATTGGAACCACCACGCAAATTTGAAAACTAAAGAATACGATAAATTCCCTGGGTATCAAATCGTCGTGAAACCTAGGCCCATTTTAACATTATTTTGAAAATGTGCCTTTTTATAAACCACTAAAATTATTTTTTTATTTACAATGCTGCATGTTTCAATCAGAATGGAGTCTTCAAAACACTGATCCAATTTATCTATTAATGTTATATCTATTTTTTGTCCCTTCTTTTCGAACATCAGTTTATTATGTATTTAGTTATCTAATATCTGTAACAAATTCTATTTTTAACTATATTGGATTTTTTTATGAATATAACAACAACAAAAAATATATGTATATTTATTTTACAAAAACATAATGCATGCACCTATACCTAGACAATATTTATATATAAGCGGAGTACATTAGAGCCCCCCCCCACCCAGCACCCCCCACCCTTAGGCCACAATTTAATAGCTCAGGAATTGGACTATTTTCCTACTGTTTGGGTCTGTGAAGTTACCATGAGCAATGAAGTACTGGTAAGTCTCAACTGACCTTAACAGAGTAAGCCAGAGATAGGGTGACAGCTAGAGGGAGCCCTTCTGGTACTGCCACGACTAGAACCGTGATACCAATGATGAAGGAATCCACAAAGTTCTGCAAGTCAGTTATATCAAATGTCTTCTTGTTAATGGCATATTCTGTGATACAGAAGCGTATGATGAGGGTGAGGGAGGTCAGGACGGCCACGGTGCAACCTGGGGAGGAAAGCAGAAATGAACAAGAATAATTTAGTTCAAGTTAAATATTAGTTAAATAGATAGAGGGAGGGGAGAAGGAACCGGCAGGTGAATTCAATTCAAACTTACAGAGGAGATGTCCAAAGTGTCTAGAGAAAAGTCCTTATTTGGTTTCATTTAATGTCTATGACTTTAAAGACTTCATCTACTTCAAGTAAAATATCTGAGTTTGTCAAAATGACAAGAGAACAAATTTGGACCACACAAGACCTACCCAGGATTCCAAGGGCACATCTAACATACAATCAACGTTACACTACTGGATTTAAATTTCCAAAATTTTTGTTCTGAACTGACCCTCTTCTTTTTGCTGTTTTAATATTCAGTGAACACATATTGATCTGGGTAAACTTTTCAACTTGCTGTTTATCCCTTTAAAAGGAAACCAAACCGAAAACTCAGACACAGAACTGACGTCGACATTGCATACATAGGCGAATGCCCTATAATGCAATTTCAGCCTTCAGACTCTTCATTTCAATTTAATGTACTTTCACAGCTTGTCGTTGCAGAAGTCCCACCGTTGCAGCAATCGGAGCACAACATCAATCTGTGGAGATCTAGATTACATAACAGGCAAAGATTGACTGCGTGTGGCATCAAGATAACCCGGGTCTGACATTTCAGAATGACAGAGATATCTTATCGTGTCCATCTCACGATTAACGAACACAGCTGGACGGCTACGAGTACTCCACGACTCCTACCGATGGTGACTCTTCAAGTATTCTACACCCCAGTGTGAGCATTTAACGTATCTTGATAACAGCTGATAGCAACCTCTTTGCAAAAGTTGTCTCATTTTGGTTCATGAATCAGAGTTCAATGCAAGAACTGTTACCGGTTTTGTAGGGTACATATAAATTGGAGTGTGTATGTATGGGAGACATGTTTGAGCGGAATGAAGGACATGAACCTAACAGTCATCACCAGAGAATCTAACCCGAGCTAACCAAAACAGACATTGTCAAGTTATATGACAGCGATGCCTTCGATGAACAACGTCCAACAGAAGCCATTGAAAACGAGAGACTAACAATTGATTATAATGAATATTTAAGCTCAAACAAAAAAATGTTCTTACTAAACTTTGGGAATAATAAGATATTGACCTTTATATGTTAAAGACTGAAGACTTAAGCAAGTCTAAAACTGCCATCATGTAACTACTGCTGAGTGTTTGAATATTGAATGCAACATAATACTTTTGTTACTCATCGGTTTACTTTGATAGCAGTGGTATCTGTTAACTGGTTCTGCTAAAGGCTAATCTTGTTGCTACATTTTCAAGAACAATTGATTTATTTGTTTATTTCAAGGAAGGGAAAGGGAAACTTCAACAATTCTCCTCCCAGAGACATAATGACATACTGCATTGAACAAATTGCTATGCATATCCCACAGAACGTAAGTTTGATGTTTCTTTTCCGGGTGAAGCTGTTACATATTAATATGAGCTTGTTGATTACATAATAAAATCAGAAAAGATAATGAGTGGGTTTGTCATATTCATCGCCACAACATTCCATACTTGCTAGATATATGCTAGATGGGCTAGTTTGGTTTTTAAATTTGACCACATCTGGGAAAAGAAATATCAAATGGTGGTAATGTGACAACAGGTTAGTAAAAAGTACATCCTTTGGCACACTTGTCACCTCAATAATACTATTAGACTTAAAATCATAACAGGGAAACATTTGTAATTCCTGTTATGATTATAAATGTTGTCAGCATTCCTTACAACAGATCCTTACAATCTTAGAGCTGCTCTGAGCTGTTGCCGACCAATACCATGTGACTTGGGAGCATTTACACCTCCCCCATTTCTTTGTTTACTTAGGTAGGGCGTCATTGTCCAGCCCTTTTTTAGGAAAGTGACCCACCATGATCATCAGCCATGGAAATGACCATTATTTAATGACCTTACCTGCATAGCCAATCTGAATGGCTAACTTTGTCAGTTTTCCTTGAAGAACCGATTTGCCTTCACTAGATCCTGAGTGATCCTCGTGTTCGATGGCTACTGGGTGGTTGTTGGGTAAACTAGCCGCAGGCGCTTCACCATCCACTGGCGTCGTTTTAGTCGTTCCATCTAAAGTCAGACAAAATAATCGGGGAAAAAAATCATAGTAAAGAATGGTCGTAAATATGCTGTGATACCCTTTGGTTTAGTCAAAAAGCTTAGCTGACAAAACATTAAACTAAAGACTGCTTTCGGAGGAGGCAAAAAGAAAAGACAGTCATGAAACCAAGTCTGGCTAAACCAATCGTGCAGCAGTTGTTGGTAGAAATTTGATTCACTAATCCTACCAGGTTTTTCCTGAGAAAAACTATTACAAACTTACCTGCACCCCACACTACCCACAAATTTCCAGCTTGTTTTCCCCTGATTATAAACTCACAAAAGCCGCAAGAGTAGCGAACACTTTTTTAGATATATACTTGTTTTGAATACAAATACTTTGTATAGACATGCATTGAAACACGAGCAATACTAATAGCAACTAGTGGAAGGTGATACAGTACAGGGAGCAGTTCTGCGAATCACTTTTAGTTGTCCAGCTGGTACACCAACATTACACACCATGCACTATACATAGCCTGTACTTCAGATACAGGTAAAAACACATGCAGATATACATGAAAGCGGCAAACGTTATCTCCGTGACAACGCAGATCTATGCACGGGGAAGTGAGAATTCACAAATAGCGCTTTTCGATATTAATAACTTATAACTAAGAAACTGACAGTGGCCAAAATTCATATGCTTTATTATAGCAGAACTACTTTAAATCATGTTAAACTCTCAAGGCACAAACTTACAGTCTTGCTAATAGTTATGTGTATCGGTTATTGGCCATTTTGAGAGTCGTTGCATATTTATTGATACCGGAGCGCTGTGAGACGAGAGTTTTATTCTGAAGAGAATTCAATCAACGTTTGTAACGTTTCAAGGTCCCAGAGATGTCAATTCTCTCTTGCAGGACTGGTACACATACTCGATACAATAGCCAAATATGAACACTACCTCAGCCTGGGATAACATCGCAAGGACGGTGTGTGTGTATGTATGCTAATGATATATGTAAGACAGTCAAATTCAGCCTTGGCATTTAACAGAGAGAGTAACAGAGCGAGAGAGAGAGGTGGAGGGAGAGATGCAACCAAACTACAGCTGCCTGTCCACACTAAACAAAATGTAAAACAGTGTTGTATTATAAAAATAAACGATACACCTGGGGAATGAAACGAAGGCGGCCTGCTATATCAATCTCCAGCGAATACACAGCTGTTCGATATGTTCCTTTTGACGAAGACTACGGACGAATTCGACATCTTTGTAACAGGCTCGTAAACCATTGACACGGTACATGCATTCTCTAAACACATATCCACATGAGAGGAGCTTTACCTTATACTTGCGGTTAAATTAGATTAGTAAATGATATCTCTGTCATATGATAAATGTAGAACATGAGCATAAACCTCATCCATACGATGACGAGCAGCGGGGATGAAGCGATGCGAATATTTATCATCGTCTACAGAGGGCAGTAGACCTACACAGCAGTGCATATATATATGTAAAAGTACATGAATAAACAATGGGATATATTTTATGTGCACATGATTATGGAAAGCCATATGGGACAAACACTGCATAATATATCCTCGTATTGATACCATTATGTACGCTTTTTAATTCGAATATATACGTGTATTAAATCAGACAATAACTGGCTTGTCTTATAGCTTTCACCCAAATTATAGCCTAGCTAGTGCAATAAATGAGAAATTTAGTCTCCATTTTTGCAAATTTTGCAAATTTAGTCTCCATTGACGTACACCCATGCCAAACGTACTTCATCTAGACAACAGCATAACTTAATACGTGTATATATTCATATTAACACATGTATATATATTCAAATTAATCCTCATGTGTATTGAACTAATCCTCATATGTTTTTGAACTAATACGTGTTTATATTCGAATTTATAAGCGGATATATATAAGCCTTTTGATTGGCTAGTAATATATACGCGTATACATTCAAATCAATACTCAGTTTGTCCCACATGGCTTGCCATACATGTTAAGTCATATATCTATCTATACACATTACATGTGCACATACATTCTTATTCATACACAGAAACATGCATATTATGTATTTTAATGAAATCTCCACATGTGACAACAAACAAGGTTTAATTTTTCGTTTAAATAAAAAAGAAAAGAATTATTTAACCTGGAAATGTGAAATCTGTCCTAATTTCATTTTGTGACAATTAGCTTTTCTTTCCAGACCTAGTATACTATTACATAAAAGTACATGTAACCTTTCAGTCTTATACACAATTCATGGGATTATTCAGATTTCATATGTAAGTATCGATGACTCATAAAGAAAATATTTCAAAAAAGTACATTTACAAAACTTGACCTTTCCTCTTTTAGATTTTGTACTTAAGGAACTGTGACTTCCAGCAGAACAGTACTATAATTTTTTTTTTCCAATGCGGAAGAAATTTTTGAACGAAAGCTGGATCAAGAGTATTCATGGAATATAATGCATGGTTTGACAAGACCACACACATATCATTTGAAGCTTTTTAACATTTAAATTATTTTGAAGGTGAGATACATGTAACCAACTATTTTAAGAAACTACCTGATCTTATTAATAACAATCAACAATTGCATTACAGTGAGCAAATAATAAAGTAAAAAGAAGATTTAACAACAATTGGTCACCTCTTACACCTTGGCAACCGTATTATCTCTCCACCTGACAGGTACTGAAAGGTACTGGAAGGATCGAAGGTCAATTGAATAGAGCTCAAATATGTTTTCTTGACTAAGAGATTTCTTATTTTGCACTATGTTTCCGCCAATTACGAGAGCCTTTTTTATTGATAAACCTTGGCCCAAGTAAATCAATATTTTGAATAATGTCAAGCGCAAGTGGAGACACTATTTTTATTACAGGTCGGTCGACTTCCTATTCACCTTCTTCAGATGACCTCATTTTCCAGTAGGTCTATTCCAGTACCTCAGAGCTAGTAGCCACACCAGTTAATAAAAACTGATGAATCCTAGGACATATATAAGAAACTGTCACCTTTGTATTTAATTTGTAACTTTTCCTCTTTTAATACATTCTAGTTTTACTTTGCAGAAAGTACATTTGATTGTATCTTTCCTAGCATATGTACTGCTACAGAGAACAAATATTCCCCCCCCCCCCTTTTCCAACCCCCAACCCACCTTTAATAACATTTACAAAGGAACTAGATAGGTAATATTTGTATTGCTTCCATCATGTTTGCTTTCATAACAATGAGAGTTTACAAAGGCAGCCCACCACCCATGTAAATTGATCACGCTGCAGCTATTAAAGCCACTACACATGTTATTTAAGAACACAGTCTGTATTGTTAAAGCATCATCTGGTGAACAAGTTTACCAAACCTACAAGGCACTAAAAGGGAATAACAAAAGTCTAACCGTTCAAAAATTAGCATCGCAGAGCAATTAAAAGTGGCACACATTGGTCCAAAATCCCGTCTCATTAGCTCATTCCACTGAGATATAAGAAAGCTGAGATGTCCCGGCATGATGTCATCAATTATTTTTGCACAATGCGCTCATCCGAATAATGTGAAAGATATATATATTTTTTTATATGATATCTCGGTCGACAAGGACACTTGCAGATGGGTCGATATGTTTTGTTAATACGCAAGTTCTGTGTTATTTATTTTAGAATTCTCAGCCTTTTGCCGTCCCTTTTGATCCAAATTTGATTGCGAAAGATCAAAGAAAGACAAACTTTGAGGTTTTTTTTCCACCAAGTGAAGGCTAACGAATGAGTGGATAACGATTTAAACTAATTTTCGACACTTTGTTGCCAAGACGGTTTTGCTATCGTATCCTGGGAGGGATTTGCTTTCATATCCGGGACAGTTTTGTTTTCATATAACAGTATTAATCACATTCATTTAAGCTACTAGGAAATACTTCAAAACTTTATGACTTGTATGTGACTATTTGAAATGCATTAACTAGTCTAGTCTGGTCGACCTAAGGAACTACATTATCATGGGATCATGTTAGTACGGAATAACATTGACAAATTCTTCAAACTTAACTCAATACCTGCTTCAATGCAATCTAAAGTGTAAAAGATTTGGATTTTATACGAACAGCACGACCGCCTGACGATCACATTCACTTCAGATCAGGGTTTTCGATCATAGATGATTCATCTGATATGAAAACATTGGTACTAGGTTCATTTTCCAAAATTTGCTTTGAAAAAGAGAAAACTTTTTGAGGATTGAAACATCGTTGGAGACACATTAAAAGCACATAACTAACAGTTACATTTTTACTTCTATATTTATACGCTGGAAAACATTGCTTTTCAAACAGCAGCTTACAACCACTGACTTCTTGACAAGCCGTTTTTTCAATACTACTGATCTCACCCTGACCATATTCCTCCACCTGTCAGGTGACTCCTCCCTTCCCCGGTATCTATTTTAAAGTTCACATCATTACACATTCAGACTAATCCCACTAATCCTACTAATCCCACAGATAGGTAACCCTCTAGACTGAATCTGATGATAGAGAGAAATCACCTCCACTTCTCTGTCATTAATTCTCCCGCTTGACTTAACACTCGGGCCAATTCCTTTCCTTTCCCCGACCCATCCATGCATGCTGAGAAATCAACTGTACAGTCGCCCTAGGACATGCATAATTTGCCAGTTGTTAGCAGTATAAGCATGTATGAAAGCTTGTCTAAAAATGCTGTTAAGCTAACAAATAGAAAATACCAGCTTAAACTGATGGTTAAAGGTATAAATGGATGTAAGATATATAAAAAAAAAAAAAAATTAAAAAAGAGGTTATTTTATGATCTCATAGCACGTATGTAACAAAGCTGAATTGTAAAAGTTCCAGAGGTTATAATAAGTGTACACAGATATTTTCCAACAGTACGTTTTACATTTCGATATTTTTCTCTGACTATCTCCACGACTCTTAAACAAACACTGAAAGTTTACCGATGATAATTTCGTTCTTTCAAACTCGTGCAACTCGATCCCACCTACAGTAGGACATAAAAACGCGCCCTCCCGTTTCACACAGGATTATGAACCTCACTGCAGAAATATCGGTTTTTGGAAAATTGTATGGCAACTTGAAGCATGCTCAAGTCTGGCAACCATACGGACGTTCTTTTTCGATCTCCCGATGCACGTAACCTGTTGTTTACCAGGAGAAAGCAAATGCTCTCGGTGGTCCAAGCATGGTTACAAATGATGCAAACAGAAACAAAATGAAGTAAGAGATAGATACTGTAAAATGAAACAAAAAATTGAAAGAATGGGACAGATAACTACATGATGCAAACTACACTTGTGGTACTTGGTACAAATGAATACAACAAGACAAGTGCAATGAAAACACAGCAAGGTTTATGTGAAAGAATATCATATCAAAATCTTGAAGACCCCCGGCCCCCTCCCTCGCCCCCCCCTCTACGGATGGAGTAATTGTTCTCCAAGCTACATTTCTATGGAGTGGACATCTTTCAAAAAGCTGAAAATTTAAATCTTTTGGAGTCATCAATTTTTTGGGTCCCTTGAAAAACGGTTTTTATATATATTTTTTTTGACCATTCTCTCCACTTTGAAACATGCAGGCTGATGGGTCGACAATTAAATGCAAGTCAGGGAATCGGGGAGATGCAACAAGGGTCACCATGCTGTCATTTTCAAAAAAGGTTGAGAAAATAGGTGTGTCGTTTGTCATGCGGCCAAAATTTGAAGAAAAAAATTTCAAAATACAAATCCAAGGCCCAACACCTGACATGGATATATAGATATATATTTTTTGGCTTTGATATATATGATATTTCTAGGTCTTTGCACCCAATGTTTCTTTTTTAAATGCTTTCATGTGCATCCGAGCACCATGTACCACAAAGATTGTTTAGAAGTTAACGGTGCTCCAGCTAGAGTTAGGTTTTTGAAACTAGCAAATTGATACAGCGAGAGAAGCGTCATCTTGTTAAAGGAGAAACCAGAAATAGGACAGGGATGAAAAAGTCATGCTGAAAGACGTGTCAAGCTTGACGCTCTTTCGAGCAAGAGAAACTGCAAACCCTATTACTGTCAGAGCAGTACAAGGCACTTACTTCATTCTTCTTCAACTGTCATCCTGGTTTGTTTTTTTTGTGTGTGTGTGTGTGTGCACTTGTTTTGCATGCTTACCGAGGACTTGAACAAAAGAATTCCAGGTCCTCGAATGTGATTTCTAAAGAATCACCCCGTCCTCGATATAATTCTATTGTTATGGGGTATTGTTAGGGTTAGGGTACGTGGATTCGAACAATGGAAAAAATTATGGGGTCCTCGGTCTGTAAAACACACCTGTTTATGTGTGTGTGCTTTTCTTTATTCTTTTTTGGCATGTGTGTGTTCTTGTATTTTTATTTTTTTTATAGATCTGACAGACACTACCTTGTCGTCGTGAATAACTGAGACAAATTATAATCACGCATCATTTTTAATCAGCCAACGAGTGGTCAACTAATAAAAACCACGCGGAAAATCTATTTTGTAGCTATTCCGTATATATTTCCACCGATTTGTTTGCTAATTTGACCTGTCACTTTTATGAATTTTTAGGAAATCTGAATTTGAAAGAAGAATATCACTGAGATGGAAAAAAAACCTCCTCACAGAAGAGAAACCCCCCTCACAATAGATAAACCACCTCACAGAAGACAAACCCCCTCACAGCAGAAAAAAAAATATGATAATAAAAGACAGGGCATACATAAAATGATGAAAAAATATATATATATATATATGAGCTAGGAGGATGATTCATCAGTATGCCAAGAGAAAGAGATAAAAATTTGGTCAGTTTTCTTCACCCTAAACACAGGTCTTCTTGTGAGGATTTTGGAGTCTTTCAAAGAACTGAACAATGATTTGATCTACACAGGACAAGGCTCTGATATAGTGGTCTATGTAAAAGTGAAAACGTTACTATATGTAAAAGCGATAGATGACAGGTGAAGACAATGAAGATTGTTAGAGGATGAGGATTAGGAGCAAGCTACAAGTTCAAGCACCCCAAATGACACGACACCAACTGGATGCTAGATGGAGCACCGCTTCACTACCTTCAGAGTTAACTGTCCCATCCTCAGCATCAACCTCCAGCTTCTGACCTTTTTGACCCTTGATGTCGAGAAGCAACGAGAAGATCTGACCGGTCTGGGAGTTTAACCCCACTGCTGTCGCCACCATCTTGCCACTGCCTTCCAAGACGTGGGTACCTGCGGGAAGGAGATAAAAAGAGAGACCAATTCATACTACTGAATGTAGAATACAAACAAGATTGTTTATCTTTAGGGAGAGTATAATCCCACTGTTGATACAGGGAGTGGGATGTTAAAGAAGAATAATAGAAGAAATTTCGAAATTAATGCACCAAAGTATAGTTGTAAGCAGTTGCACCAAATTAAGTAGTATAATCCCACTGCTGACACAAGCATGTTTTTTAGAAAGTAATAAGACATTAAGAGTTGGATACAATTATAAAGAACAACAAATTTGTAGCGTGGAAGTTGTAATCCCACTGCTGATACAAAGGATGCTAGAACAACACAATTTACTGAAAGACTTGACAATGAATGTCAATAATGACAAGATAGTTATATTCTTGGGATGTTCAATCCCACTACTGATACAATGGATACTACAACATCACAATTTACTGAAAGACTTGGCAATGAATGTCAATAATGACAAGGTTCTTCAAGGTTTTTCTGAAGCTCTGGTTGGCTGGCATAATCTAGAACATGGTTGAAAGCCACTCCTAAAATATTGTCTCTCACTATTGTTCATCTGTTAAGCAATCTAACACGAGACTTTGTTTTCTAATTTTGAGATAAAATGAAACATATACTTTTTACTATCTATATGATCTAACAACTTGAGTAAATAAAGACAACGACAACATCCAAAGTCAAACCCAAACTTCTTTTTTTTTCACGCTGCTATTGGCATTTATCAATAATACGTATACTTAGCATCATACAGACCATAAAAGTATACTCGAAATGTGAAAGACAATGTTCCCGCATAAAATTCAATATTCCAGTTTTAAGCTGCAGTTCTTGACTGCCTTTTGGGAAATTCACGACGAGTGAACCATCCCACGATAGATTTATTGTCATTCATAGAGTGAATGATTATAAAGAAGTGCATTGTGGGAGAATAGGTTATGTCCTCTGCATAAACTTTCCTAAAACACTGGGGGAAGGGATGGGGGAGGGGGGGGGGAGAGGAAAACAGGGAAGTATAAAAGATGTAGTAAATCTGGCTGCCTCTTCATTAAATGCATATTGCCCTGCAATAGAACCCTTAAAAAGCGCCTTGAGCAGTGACTTTTGTCTACTGATTTGGCGCTATATAAGTCTCATTTATTATTATTATTATTATTAAAAATGCACATTTAAGGGGATGTCAATTCTTGTGAGGCGTGGTTAAGAAGGAGTGCACAGGGATTATTGGGCCAGTTATGGTAGTCTCTGTCATCACAAAAATGTACAAAGGAATTTGGGCTATTTTTTTACTATATGCAAGAGTTGCTACATTTTGGGATACACCCAGCTGCATTCATTTTTTTATCACGAAATGGGATGAAAGCTAGAGAGCACTTTAACTTGGAAGATGCGAGAGAGAGTTATATTAACCGTGAGAGTTAATGAATGACTTCACACATGCCACATGGAATGATGGATATAGGCCAACCTTTTTAAATGATAAATGCTCGGATACCTATAGTCTTGCTTCGTCTTTATAGACTCGAAAGACGGATGTGATATTGTTTAGAAATGTTAAGCCAACGATAGCTTATAACAAAAGAACGATAAAACCGTGGGAAGACACCTAGATACGTCTCATATAATTTAATCCCCAAAGGCTTTCTAGAGAGCTCTTTTGTCAACTCTTATTTGGCCATCACATTTTCTTCCCTCTAAAAGAAAGTTTCATTATCTCTAAACGGGATCTGCCGAAGGAGAATATCGGATAATTTCTACGATTAAATGTCAAGGTTGTGACGACCAAATTGACTTAAAATTGGTTTCTTCTTAAAATTTGATTTTTACAATATCAAAGAAGTATGTATTACCATGCTTCATGTTTGATAATCCTAAATACCCGAAAAAGTGCATCAAAACCACACATGGAAATCGTTTCATGAGGAGACCAAGAAGTATATATCTGCTTCAATCAACCAGTCCACGATTGGAATTCCCTAAGGAACAAAGGCAAACATTGTCTGGTGCCTTGAGTTATTTTCAATACAGTCAGTCAGTCAGACTTCCTGAGCTCTCCTAGAGGCTCTAGCAGCGAACAAAGGAAGAAAATGAAAGACTCGCGATCTGGTCCTAGTCCTTTTCAGAATTTACATAAAAGCCAACCGTTTCGTCGTTCATCTCAAACACCAAAAGTATCTTCATTTTATATTCGAGCTAGATGTACCAAGGTCTGAGGCAGATCTATACCTCAGACTAAACAACAGGGATGAGCCTGGGGTAAATAAAAATTCGTGGTATAGGCTCCAGTTTGCGTATGCTACAGTGTGTTAGTATAGTAGCTTTTGTCCTGAGGTAGAAAAGAAATCACAGATTTTCTGCGAATTTGCGGAAAAAGGCTCATGCCTGAAACAAGTGTTACTGAAGTCTTGATTCACAAGAGATATACATGTTTTAGACGAACATTTCAGACACAAACGTTCAGACAAGAGCTTCTCTAATGGTTCTGTCGGAGCGCACAAAATGTTAATTTCGATTCCCCATAGACTCACATACTTTCTCTCTCTCTCTCTGTCTCTCAATGTTAATTTCCCTTCAGACACAATACCCTTCAATACTTTCTTGCCGATGCAAAGCTATCCACAGACTAGTGGAAACATTACCATCTCCTCCTCATCCTTCCTTCCTTCCTTCCTTTCCCTACCCCCCTGGTCCCAGTCTCATCCAAAGGTAGCGTGTTGCAATCCAACGAGAATAACGGAAAGAATTCTGACATCACGACTGACTGAGAGGCATTAAATTCAAAAATTGAGACTTGAAGAGAAATCATTTAAAACAATTTCCTCACAAGGAAAAGCAGAATATTAAAGAAAGGGGGAAAAACAGGGAATTGATCCTATGAGACACTTCTCCACTCACTCCCATAAATTATTCTTAATTCTCTTCATAATAACAATAGTTTTTTTTAAATTTTCATCAAAATACATCTTCAACTCCCAAAATCCCAACCTAATATTCTTTATACATGAATTTGTCATTAAGGTAAACATGATCAACATACTTAATCTGAATTTTATTCTCTTTTAAATTCCAACTTGCATATATACACCTGTGTTTAATTTTTAACACAAAACATGCATTTATCAACTGGATACTTGATTGTGCGCAGTCAACTCCCAGTGCAGCAGATAGTCACACAACGAAAAGGATTTTCTACATTTTAGCTTTTCATTATTTAACAATAGGACAAAACATGTCTCAAATTCTCTCTACTTGTCAACAATAATGACAAACAAACATGTCAAATGTCAAACAAGGTGCTTTCTTCATATTCAACAGAAAAGGGAATGGCAAATCATCTCACAAGGTTAACTTAAAATGAATATTAATTGCAGTTACAGGGCTGACTGGTATGCAAAAGTATTATTCAATTCATGTAATATTTATTTGTTTTATCGCCAATTTGTGTACAATGGGAAAGGAAGTCTCCGATACAGTCTTAAAAGACTTAACAAGGTAGGAGACTCCCTGGGAGAAAAGAAAAGAAAAATGTACAACTATATATAATACAGTAAATACAATTCATTGGTTTCTATAGCTCCAGACTGATTGAGATTAGTGTGCAAGCTCTACTTTAGTTATTGGCTTGTGCATATATTCACGGGACTGAGACTGGAAGAAAGGATAGATGGAGGAGGGAGGGGCAGGGAGGGGGTGGGGAGAAGTTGAAGTGGATTAGGACACAGAAACATACCAATTAATACTTGTTACTTTGCTGGATGGTGTAAACAGAGATGGACAAGTGCATTAGTAGAATAAAAACAGTCAAAACACATATGAAAAATGAGAAGAATTGCAACTGAAGGACACTCAAACCCAAACATGATCATTCACTGGTCTATGTGATACAGATCTTTTTTTCTGCCTAACTTCGTTCCATCATCAATGTTACATGTTTCAGATACCATTCATGAGAATAAGTATGTAAATATTACTTGCTTTAAATACCACATATCCAAAATTATGTAAATTATCACAAGTTATCATCTTATACACAACGTAGTGCTTTTGCATAGTATGATACTTAATGGGCACACCATTTTTTTTCACAAACTCTATATTCCAGAGTGCAAAGAATCTCTAGCAAGATTTATTCACCGTTCCACATTTTCTAATTGCACCCAAAATTTATGGGGAGAGATGTATCAAATCTACCAAGAATTGACAAATCATTATCACCAAAATCATTTTTAATTGCGGCAATTGGGAAGAAAATGGCATTCCAACTGTACATGTTACAACATAAACACTTAAGCTTAAACATCACATTGGCAATGCACATCCAATTGTGATGTATCAAAGGGAAGCAATCTCATAAAAAAATTTTTTAAAAGTAACCCAGTGTAAATACTGAACAATTTTCCATAAAATCAATATCTAGCATTTTCCTGCTATTCAATCAAATTTTCTTTAAACCAGTCCGAATGAAGAAAGAGAAGGAGCTGCCTACAGTCGAGATGAAACCTCGTCAGTTTCCGCCATGTAAGATATAATAAATGCGCAAGATCTCCTCGTCTGATGAAACTGGAACATGAAGGACAACCCCAGGGTAATTTATATTTACACCATCTTCCACTAAGTAGGTCACAGCTCTCTGGGGTATAAATGTCTCCGATTGACACAAGCAAATACCATAATCAAATCAATTTAGTTGCCCGCTCATGTAAAACAAGGCGGAACACAGACAATTGGACATTTAAAACAGACAGTGGTATGAAAATACGGTTTTATAACATGGCACTCTCTATTTACCACCTAATGTAATTCTTATTTCTGCTTCAAGTAATACAGGCCATCTATAAGATATGCTTAGAAGAAATTGTCTATGAAACCGGTGGATGGAGCTGGACTATGTAACTTGGCTCTTGATGGTGTATATACACTCATCCCTAATATCAGACCTTCTGTACGATAAGAATATAAGAGAGGTAAAACTCAACCTGAGCAGTTTTACACACCTTAACACAATGGTCATTTCTTACATAAAACAATGCCAAATTGAGTCCTACTTCTTACAAGTGCTGTGCTACCTTCCATGTTAAACCCACTCCCTTACCTTTATTCCCCAGGCTGTTTGGATGCCCCCTTACCCTCATTCCCCAGGCGATTTGGATCCTATCATATTTCAAGCAAGAGTGCTTTCATTTGAGGAGCCAGATTATAAGGAATTTTTCAAAATTGACAGACAAGAATCAACTATCATTCAAACCTTTACTTTCTTCAAGTGTTTATGTAAATATATATAAATATATATATAAATTACTATTTTTGCAGATGAACAAATTTTAAATCCTGCAGATATCAATTTTACAGCAAGACTGAAACCTAGTTAAATTTCCCTTCTCCACTAGTCTTTCTTTCAAGATATGAGAAAGCACAAAAAAAAAAGAAAAAAAAGAAGAAGAACAAATGTCAGGTGCAAATTGCTTCAGGGAGCGCAGAGCTTTAACATGAATCAACCAGGGTACCTAATATGGTCGGGGTTGCGTCAATTGACAGACCGTTCTGTTATCAAACATATGGAAGTTTTCACCCAAAAGCACAATCAGGGCAGTTCAACTCTGCCTGGAATGTTTAGAAATAAAGTGAGTGAGAGAAATGGTGTGAATAATCAAGAGCAAAAAACGGGGAGGAAGAAAAGAAGGATTGTGGATAATTTTAAATTCTGAATGTCAGGGCTTTTCAACGGCCACAATTAAGTAAATGATGTCTATTGCGACTTGAATGGCTGATGCAAGTGACAGCAATCATGTGACATTATTGCAGTTATACAATGACTTCCATATTGCAAAATATACAACACTAAGAAGAAGCTAAGCATTATAAGAAAAAAACTTGATTTTATAGTATCAGCCCTGATTCTTATATGCAAATTAGGATACGCAAGAGAAAGTTTTGTAAGTAGATCCTGATCTCACCAACAAAGTGAAAGTTTTTCAATTCAGGTCTTCGGTCCGCTACTAACTTCACCCTCACTGATTAACTGCAGATTTAATTCTTGTGGGAAGAAACTGGACATTACATTCCATGAACAGGAGATAATTTATTCGTGACCGCATTACAAAATGCTAGACAAAATGGGTCAATTTACCTTAAAGTGCAAAAAGTGCGAAAAAGTGCAAAAAGCTGCAGTAACTCTTAAAAAACAGGAATAACATCATGATCATTTTATCACAGACAAAGCTACAACACCAAAAATTGTGAACCACCAAATCACTCCCAAATCACTCCCAAATCCCAGAATCTACAGATTAATGTATGATCCACATATCCCTTCCGCATGAGAGAAAACTTTATGAAGCGTGTGAGGCACTGTGGTAGCCATTATATAGGCAAGTCTCAACTTCTTATGTCAATTATTGACATTTTATCTCTTCCACAAATTTTTGAAGTTCACCTCAAATGGTATTTATGATGATAACAATTGTAATTTTTCTCTCAAATGAGCATACTCTATCACTTTAAGGTGAAATCTAATCTCCATTTCTTTCATCCTGAGCATATCAAATACCCTGTAAGTATCTATATTCCAGGTCAGTCCCAGTGATGAAAAAATCACACCATAAATTATTCCTACCGTTGAGGTAATTAAAACTGCTCTTTTTCAATTATAAATCACTCACAGCCTCAAATGATGAAATGAAGTCAACATTTCAATATGGAATTAAAATTACTTTTATATACTGGTAACATATTTAATCTTGCTCGGTCATATATATATGTCATTAATGCATACTAAGACCCTTTCATCACTTGTCTTTCACAGAGACCAAAGTCTGTTTTCTTAATTTTACGGACAGAAACGTCAATTCTTATGTTCCTTAATTCTTTCAAACCAAAAGTAAGAGGCATGTAAAGAGAGTAAAACCAGAATTTTCTCCCAAAGAAATGGACTTTGATTCTCAGGTTTTTTTTGGTGTCTTCATACTGAATAAGTAAAATTCACACTCGAATCTCTAAGCCATAAATCCCCTCCTCTCATCTATCTGACCTTTGCTCATAACGCAGAGTGTATTAATTGCATCCAAACTTCATTACACGCTACAGTACACCACTCCCTGTGATGTGCGTATGGAGCTAACACAGGCTTACATGATCATTACACGGTTATCCAGAGCACCGCTAGGAGAGATTTAGCGTTAAGACAATAGCCTAATTAATATGTATAGCTGCGTATTAAAGCTCACACGTGCATCATCGGCAGTATACAAACACATGCAGTGTACCAGAGATTTTAATTACGCTCTTACAAAAGACATAGAAGGCTGAGTGTATGACGTCATAACACTTGAGTAGTTTGCGTCTTCGTCCAGGTACCAGGCATTCTAATTTTAGTCTGTGTGCTTGCGTGGCGTAAATATAGAACTGAATGACTATTTATAGCTTTGATGGCTAAAATATCGCACACACTTCTGAGAGAACGTCCAAGTTTTCGATGGGAAAGAGAATGAGTATGGAAGGGTTCCGACTGTTGTCTGGTAATACCTCAAGAGGCAATTACCAAAGATCTTATCTCTATGTTATTATTATTATTAGTATTATTTGACTTTTCTTTTTTTAGGAGATCCATAAATGTCCAACTTCTGAGACAAACAAATACAGCAGTTTCTGATGACAAACAGATAATAATAGAACACTGTGAGAGCAAGGTTTATTAATAATAATAATAATAATCAGCAGTTATTTTTACGACGCTTAAGTGACCACAAATGTGGGAGAAACCCGCAAGGGTTTATGGATTACAACGTACATGTCGGGTGGCTTCCAATTCAATATTTTAACTCAAATTTGGAATCTTTTCAATTTAGAAAGTCATTTCAGATGGGAAAACCGTAGATTGCTCTTGGATGAAAAACCCACCTTACTATGACCCGGCCGGGAATCAAACCCCGAACCTCCCGATTGCTAAGCCTCATTGCTTCAAATGCCACCGCCTTTATCCACTCGGCCACAGCACCGATTGAAATTAGAATCAAAGGATATTGAAAGAAATTAGGAAAGAGATAACCACAATGGAAAAACTAAAGGACTTTAATTCACACACGATGAATGATAACGACCAAAATCTAAGAGTAGCTTGAAAACAAGACTTAAAAGCAGACTGAAAAATCATAAAATCCACCAAAGCAAACAATGACACGAAAGATATTGTTTTATGGGATCTGGCTTATTGTAAAAAAAAAAAATTAAATGCAGAAATTATTTCAATATAGGATTTGAAAGTTTGGAGCATAAACAAATATTATTTGAAATACTTAACCGAATAGGTATATATATAAATGAATAAGAGTAAATTTCAATGAGGAGAAGATGGCAACTGGGGTTCCCACAGGTTATGACATGTGCAAATACAGCGGATGTACTTGCAGCTAAACTATATTCAAAACGCAGTAGGACTTGAAAGAGTGAAATGAACATACAATTTGCATCCTCTTAAAGATGCTACAGATCGTGTGAGATATTCCGCAACCCTACAGCAGTGAACCGATGACGAGAACTTCACAAGAACTGAAGATTAGGGCGCATTTTCAAGGAGACGAATAAATTTTACCTTTGGGACGTCATACGCATTCCTAATGAGGCACCGAATTTATAGTTATGCGAAAGAAGGTGCCGCTGGGATTGAACGAATATCAATAAAAACAAAAGAAGGCTTTAAGAAATGTTGGCGGATTGATCCATAACCGGGTGAAGATGAGCCATTTAGAATCAAATCATGGGACGCCAACGTTTGAACCCGCAGGTACTCCGCGGGGGTTTTCGTTTTTAATTAACACACATTTAGCTGAAAATGTTGATAAATGAAAAGAAAATGCCAACAATTAATATCATTGATGACAGTATATATCCTACAGCCATGAGTTGTTCAAATGGGTAGCAAATACACAACAGTACATCTATGAATTTCATTTATATTTCGCACATTTTGTCGCATATTTCATCGACAAGTTTTTCATATTTCCATACCACTTTCTATGAGAAAAAAAACAATTGTACTAGAAAATGCCTTCCTCCAATGAGCAACCAAGCAATCTCCTCATTACAGAGGGCCAGGTTAAGAAAATACTGCCATCCATTTAAAGCAAACGCATGAGCGAAAATTGAGGACGAAAAAAAAAAAGGCATTTCTTAATAATTTCGAGACAGCTGTGTCTAATCACCGAGTAATTACTCATCCAATTAAACATTTACGACACATAAACATTAATTTCTGTTTTCTCATCCCAAAGTCACACTTGCCAGATGATTGGCTTAGTGATTCCTTGCCACCTTCTGTATGAGAACATTTCATTCCATAGTATTAACATAGCACACAACAATGTTCAAATTATACTGACTTCTAGAGATCAGCGAGATTCATTGACATATCAAGTGTAGAGTTCATTAATGGTTAAACATACTGTGTAAATGTAGCAGTTTACAATGTATTTACAATGTTTGGAGATTTTGATTTCTTGGACCTCAAATGAGACATCTGTATACCTGAATGTTATGGAACCTATATTAACTAGGGTGGATCAACACACCAAGCATCAAGATAATTCTAGCTTTTTTTTCCCTTTTTTTTTGCATGTATCATGTTTACGAGGTTTTCAAGCACATCATGACCAATATCGACCATGACTTTATAACTCAAAAAAAAAAAGGAGTTTTTATTCTTGCTAAAGTTTATACATAGCAACTTCAGACTTTGATCACTGTTGACCTGAACGCTGGACCATTGACCTAACAAACAAAATAAGAAGGGCTTCTTCTTCTGACTACAAAGGTGGATGTGCATACCAAGTATGAAGCTCATGACTGCTTGACATTTACAGATATATACTATGAATTTGACCTATGGTGACCTCAAATGACCTTTCATCTTCATCTCAACTTCTCAAAAGATTACTTGTGCTGATCAATGTTGAGCTAGTACCTACCAAGTAGGAAAGATCAACCAAGATGCAGTTTATGAGTTATGATGTTTACGCTTTTTAAAGACTTCAACCTCTGTTGACCTCTGTTAACCTTCGAACCTTCATCAATGTTAATGTGCTCTTGTACTCATTAATTGGGATCTGCATACCATGAATGACCTTTCACTAAGCTGTATATTTTTTACTCTTATATTGTGTTGACAAGGTACATGTCTGACAAACATATAGGTACATATAGGCCATCACCATCACATCCTTTCTTGGCAAGGATCAAATCAGGATGCATCCTTTACCCTTTCAAACTTGCCGTTCTTGATTTTACATGCGTATGAGATCTGTACTCGACGATGGTATGAAAAGATTTCAGCAAGTTTTCTAAGTAACCAATTACTGTTCAACCACTTATTTCTCAACTACCTCGCCTTTGGCACTTAAAAATACCACAAGATAATGAGTTCCCGGCAGAATTGAGCAGCTTCTGTTGTCATTTCCATAATCATTTCACGAGCCATGTGCAGTATAACGCCAAAGCAACAAAAGCTAAAAGCAGTTCTTAGAAAATTTCGAATGACTCTCGCTTGAATAGATCAATCTCTACATGTCTAAGGGTACCACTCTTAATATTTGTAATCTGATGATAAAATGAATAGCCGTCCTAACAACTCCGGACAGAGCGCAATGGCAGGAAGGAGACGTGACGTCAATTTACATTCTCGGTAAAAGTCGTTAACGCCTTAAACAGAAGAAAAGAGACCGTGAGACATGTACATGCAACTTGAAACTGAGAAATGTTTGGATTCTTCTTTCCTGAGTAAAAACACCTCACAAGGATGGCTACGGGTAAGAAAAGCCAAATTAAGTGTCTCGAAAATTACGCGAGGAGGAGAGGACGACACCTTGCAAACTAATGTTTTCTCTATCAGACTTGAACACTCAGAGGGTGTAGGGTTTCAATGACACATCCATGTGAGAGATCTTGTATGCGGTGATAAAGCTAGTGAACTGAATATGTGATTAACGGCCTGAATGATCATGCAAAAGATGCAAAGATGAAGAAAGAAAGGTATAAAGAGCTGAAAAACTTGATACATAATGTTGTAAAATCTTGACATAAATTTCAGAACTTGAAATAAAAAAATAACTTTGTCTCCGATACAGTTCTGAAAGATCGACATTCATTGGTCGATGGTATTCATGGTCATAATCATGCAGTTACTTTATTATCATGTGTGATGACACACAAAACGGAAAAAAGCTGAAGCAAATTGACGATACCAATTCGGCCGGTTATAAATATAAATATCCGACAAACATCTACAACCCGTATCTTGCTTCGTGTTGACATTTTCACCAAGCCCCTAAACATCTAAATTTATCCCAATATTCACATAATTATCTATGCCATTATTCTTCCTATTTTTTTTTCTCTTTTTTTTTTCTTTTAGCCAGGCTTATTTGCAATTCTGTGAGTATGGCAGCGAGCAACCTTCAATTTTAACCTACTTACATATCAGACCATCTTTTATATAATGAGGTCAAACAGTGTGCACCATTCTCTAATAGATATTTTGGTCTGTAGGCCTCCTGGGGTTCTAAACTTGTGCTTAATATTTAAAGGCACCATTTATGAGCTAGGCTTTCAGTATAATTCAATGTACTGTATAACCCTTGTAGTGACAATAAAAAAAAAATGAAGCTTCTATTTATATGTCTCATTTTTTTTGGGCTATGATAGTTTACTTATCATACAACTGGAAATCAAAGAGATTTCTCCTGCAGTTGCAAGAAGAATAAAAATGCAAGTGGTCTATTATTACTGAGCTGCCAAGAACACCATTATTTTCTCTGATTTCATCGGAAGAAATGTAATCTTAAAATCAGGGGTAATCAAATATTGGCAGAGAAGACTGGAAATGGTCCTGTAATAATTGAGAATAGAGGCAAATGTAATAACTTTGTAATGATAGGGAGAAGCAAAGCATCTTTTTTTTTTTTTTGGCAGGTACTGTATATGAGCCATTTTTGAAGTACATGTCCTTTTGTTGATAAAAAAAAAGAGAAATTCAGACAGTCTTTTGAAGTTGTTTAATTCGAAAGCAGTAGTAAATCTGCTAGTTACAGTTTAAAAGTCAAACTGAGAATTTGGTTTTAAAATTCTGCAACCTGTACCAGTATCTTTCTTTTTTAGGGGGAGGGGGAGGAGGATTCTATATTTGTTTCTTGTTGCAATTGAGATGTGTTAGAAGCAAATTAATTCTTCTTACAAAAGGAAGGTAGTGACAGCCATTAAAAAAAATTAAAAAACTATGAAATGGAAAAGAACTAAAGTAACCTATAGAAAAGAGGGTAAAAATGTCTCTGGAGGTCTTGTTCATGAATGCATAAATACATTTATCCACATATTTCACTATAAACCAGCTCACATTTGCTTTTTTGAACTTTCTCTGAAACATCCTCCCCTGCAAGCGTTTTACACAAGATCTGATTTGTGAGAAACACACTTACAAGAGACATTAACTGCTGGCTAAAAAAAGAGTGCATAAAATTGCCAAACTAAAGACAAAATAGTAGCTAGAAGTATAATGCAACTCTCATGGTCTGAGCTTCTACACAAATGAACACCATCAGCATGTGCAGTCCGGTTTGAGTTTACAGAGGAGCTGATTAGATTCTCCCCGTCTTTGCACTGCCAGTGCACAGGAAGTGATATGACATACACAGTCTTGCAGCTGTGGGCTACTGGCAACAAAGTTTGCCTTCGTTTTTTTTGTCATAAAGCTGAGAGGGAAGGAAAACATTTTCCACTCTGTTTGTCATTCTCTATTATATTCTTTTATCTCTTCCGAAGAAAAGATAATAAACATCTAGGTAAAAGGAAGTTAGCAGGTATCCTTCCCTCTCTCCCTCTATCCCTCCCTTCCTTTGTGTTTCGTTAATGTTTTCAGGTCAACAGCTGTACATTGCGTCCATTTTGGAGGAAGCTTAGCATGTTTCCTACTTCAGTGTTACTATTAACAGTCTTCCTGACAACGTAGATTTCCCTCAGATTAATAGTGTCCCTCTAAACGCGTACGTTACATACGAGCATTTCTCATGTTACCATCTTACCAGGGAAATTGCTAGCATCACCGCCTCCACATTACCAATTTACGGTAATTTAATACAACAATATAGGACATTTGGAGAAGTTGTCCAGACGATTTCACATTTGGCGTTTATATACATCACTCCAAAAGTAAGTGATCGTCTGATTCAGTTTCCAGATGAATGAAGAGATGTGAGACAAAGACAAATATGAAAGGAGACCAGAAATACTCAAAAGTAATAAACTTTTAGCTGTTTTGGACTCAATAAAAAACTGAAATTTGATTAAATTACAGGGAAGTAGCCAACGAAAGACCAACGGAGTGAATAAAAAAAAATAAGTAAAAAAAAATACAACCAACGAAAATAGGATCGACTTGGAAATTGGCGGCTCGTAAACCTCATCACACTTATAAACCCAAGACTAGAGTTTAAAATAACTTCTCTCATATGAGTTACGGTTTGACTATTGGCAATGACGTGATGCAATAACGCCGGCCGACGCTCTCTGCGACTTAAATAGCTCTCGTCCTTGCTCGAATTAACCGCAGTCCAGCCATCCATTTAGCTCTTAACTATGTCATTGTTTGCGAACAGGAAACGGACCAAAGCGCAAAATGATTTCTGTCAGTGAGAGAAGCATATATATCTATAAGCAGCGAGAGAACAGTGAGAGTGGTTCAAATGAATGTATATATAGGTCAATATCGCTGATTGATTTTACGGCTCTGGGGAGAAAATGGTATAACAGGGGTCTCCCGAAGAGACTAGGATAAAAGACATGTTCATCAGAGAAGTACCGTGTCCGGTCAAAATGCAAAAATTCTGAAACTGATAAATACATTACTTATGAATACATTTCATCATTGAGTGACTGCATGCCTATGGACATTATGATATAATGTGTGTGTGTGTGTGCATGTTTGTGTGTGTAATAATGGCTGACATCGATAATCATACGTAGGTAGCGAGGGAACCGAATGTAACCAACGAGTCGAATCGTATCTCTCCTTCTGGCATTGAGATGATAACGTGGGAATGATTGAACCGGGAAATAATTACAGCAAACATGACGAAAACTATACCAGCGTATACTCAGGGAAAAGCCAAAAGTTATTATAAATACTAAGGTTATAGGCCAACTGGTGTTACCTTCGTTCCTCCCTCCAATCTTCTCTCTATCTGTGAATGCTCTACAACCAAGTTCTAGATAAAAACCACCTCTTCTGAGCCCACAGCACCCAATTGGCTCACCTTCTGAAAGGCCTCATCAAGTATATCGTTCCCATAAAAGGAGGTTAAAAATAGACCACACAGGTGTGATATTGGTAATCAAATACTCTGGCCAGATAATAAAGTATGGATCTCTTTTGAGTGATGAAAACAAGTTGCAAAATTTTTTAATAACTGCAACTAGCGAGCACCGACACAACAACGACACATCTGATGTTAAAATTTAACAATTTTTCAATGTTCCATGTCAGATACGTCTCAAGGTTTAGAATAAAAAGTTAAGAAGAAAATATTTGGCTACTGAAACGAAACAAAACAAATACAAAATAAAGACAATGGGATTGTATAATCTCTCGATTGTGTGAGTTTTACAGAACGTCAGAAAAACAAAAGAGGTTAATTTTTACGTGCAGACACGATGTGAAAGAAATGATGAAGGAGGAGGATGCCGGGAGCAGTTCCTGACTGAGGTACAGCACAGTGTCCAAGATCCCTCACTGACCAAGCTCATTGGTTAAGATACAAAATATTGCACTCACGAGACGTGTGAGGAGTGCTGTAAATTTAGACTGGTGAGGCTCCTGGTAATGACGTTCAAAGACAATCTTTTGTTTGTATTAATTAATTTCACTTGCGTCAATGTGTAGTCCCTTCAAGCGATATATAGTCTCTTGTACCATAATCCTCCAAACTCACTGGTTTGGGTATTAAAGAACACCACATGCTGTTTCAAATGGGTGAAGAAATTCTGGTGGAAGGGGGGTGGGTGAACTTCCATCCAAAAGAAGACCACCGATGTGAACAAAAAATCAAGAGGATGTGCTGGGATAGAAAGCTTCAATGTTGCCTCATTGTGAATGGTAAGATCCAGCAGGA
>JAIPMN010000338.1:61153-72096 GCA_020650975.1 Apostichopus californicus
GGGGGCGTGGGAATGGTGTCCAGGATGTGGGATATAGAGGGTGCAGTGCTACAATATGTCAACCAATTCCCAAATATGCTACAGAATGATGGTCAAATTGCAAAACCTATTTTACTGCAATACATTTTTATTTCATAACAGAAAGAGAAACAAAATAATATCCCTCACTGACAGAGATTAATGTAGTGTTCACACTGTGTATAGGTTTCTGGTTCATGAATTTCATTTCTTATGCAATACCTCTTTGCATGAATTATTCATATAACAACTTTGCCCATCTTGCAAAGATGTTCTGAAGATAAATACTAAAGGATTTTCAAGTTATCAGTTTGAAAGATAATGTACAATGTATCTTCATCAGTATTGAATGGAAACTGGCTTCCCTAATTTTTTTGCACGCTTATTTCGTTGTCGTATTTCGATGCCTCATTCGCATATATACTTTTATTTACAATTAAGTTACATACTGTTTCAGTGAGTAGCTAATTGTGACACAGGCACTACCGAACCGTGGCAAATAATACCAGTAAAGTGTTTTAATCAGACTTGTAATCAATATTTAATTGCAGGTTCTGGTCTTTCGACATCATCATCATGAAAACGTAAACACCAGTGTATTCATTATTAACTACATAGCAGCCTGCTGACGTATGTTATGCTAGAATGAAAGAAAGAAAAAAAAAAACCTTGTTTTTCTCACAGATTAATATCCTTTTGGGGCATCAACATTTATGAACCGTCGCATGGATTCCACACAAATATATATATATCACAAAAACACACTATATAACTTACAGATACATATCCGTATATAAGCACGTGTATATATTGCCCTGCACTAGCTACAGGCAACACACAACCAGGGCTACAGTCATTTCACCAAGCGCTTTAATCATAAGAGGATGTTGCGGTGTTTGATTCACAGGATTATAATCAATACAGGATCAATCAATAAAATCAATATGCACTAAAGAAACAAAACAGAGAATGCACGTCTACCCAAGATGAGCAGGGGCAGAATGCACCTCGTTCGAAAACAGGCTGTTAGGAAAATATTGAAAATTTTCCATTCAAGTGATCCAATATTATAAATGCAATGTGAGCAAGTGCTTGTGTCCGATAGCTCTTGTCTTTTTTTGTCTTTTTTCTTTGTCAAACTGATTACTGTCCGAGTGCGACAAAGCCAGAGGGTTGAATATGTCGATGTCTCAGAAGAAATGCAAAGCAGTCCTTGCTTGCAGGAAACTAATTCATTATGTAATACAAAGTACACAGAGCAGTGTAGCAAAATGTGAATGAGGGCCAAAGTGTGAGTAGAACAACAGAGATCTAATGACTATGGTTGGAAATCACTTCTTTCAAACCGTAAATTCTTCACAAATACTACACAGGCAAGTATGTTTGACTCCCGACGGGGCGGACCTATTATTTTATCTCCAGTCAAAGCAGCAGCAGGATCTCACAAACAGAAATTCAAAATAAAATTCACGAACGCAGTAGTGCTGAGCACTGACATTTTCTCTCTTAACTTGTTCTGATATAGAAAAGTGGTCATAAATGCCGTATTGAAACAGTTGAAACATTGGATTTTGGAGTGTGATTTGTAAAATTTTAGAGAAAATAAAATTTTCTTATTGCAGCAGACAATTTTGATGTTGAATTCGGGGAATACCTTTATCTGGTATCGCATGGCAAACTGCTATGCAAAATGGACAACTTTCTATACAAGTGCAAACATGTATTTACACAGAAACCATCAGTATTTTGTAAGATGCAAACGTTGGTGCCTTCCAAACTGTCTACATAGAATTTGAACATTAACTAAATTTCCTTGACTTTACAGGAAGCACCAACACTGAGCTACCCCTTCATGTGTAAGGTGCAGCACTGTAAGGTTAAGTTTCAAATCAAATGTTTACTTGGGTCATTTGTAATATTTCTTGTCTTTTAATACCCCCAAAAACTATCACAAAACACTTCTTCAAAAAATTAAGTAATTATTGACATGGAAAGATATCCAAATATGGGGAGTAAAAAAAAAAGGTAATGTTTCAAGAAACTTGAAAAACAAGAAACCATGTTAAAGTGTAGGGTACTGCTTTAAACCTTACTCCCATTCTGCTAATTTATGTCATGGTTATGCTCAGGAGAAGCAAGATTATTTTAATTAAGGAAATTTATCTGCAAATGTACTTGGGAAGATTTATAACACTCCAGAGAGAGAGACATACTTTTTACATGCTTATTACCAAATTAAACAGATCTTTCGATCGGTACATCAAAAAAATTAATACAAACAATTCACTATGCAGAATTTATGCTTTTCAATCATTTTTCTTTTCTTTTTTGCCTTTATAAGAGAGATATGGGGTGATGGGGGAGGGATGAGATGGGGAGAGGGATGAGGGTAATTATGTGATTCATTATACAATACGTATTGTCTTACTGAGACAGGAAGCTTTTCAATTAAGGTTTCTCAATTTGAAGGTTGTGAAAATTTTTCAATAATGTCAATATCTTCCTGTACATGTAAGATTATGATGAGATACTTAAGTCAGAAAGAAATTTAGAATGAAAGAAAGAAATTCAGAATTCAGTCAGAAAGAAAGAATTGAATTTTAACATCCCAGTCATTAACAAGTTGCTTCCATTATGGTGATTCGCAGGCATCGTGTCTTCCCACTCTTAGTTAATTAAATTCTTTGTGTGCCATGACATTACATTTACATCGACGGCAAGTTTGACCATGTAATTTAGTCGGCTATTAATAAAGTCCAGCCTATTTATAGACAAATGTCAAGAGAGCTGAAAGAGGTAGAGAGGAACTTTGGATTTGGAGGACGTTCCGTCTGTTTCCAGTGAAAGCACTTTTAACAGCCACTGTAGTTGCCGCAACTTTTGGTATTGCTTAATAATATATCGTGACGACGTTTCCTTTCTGTCGAGTGCTAGTGCCTTTGTATTATTACCGACCTGAATCTAATCCGAGCTGTACTTTTGATGACAAAATAATTGAATACAGCAACTGAGCTGGGATTGATTAATGCTTGAAGTAACTTTCCAAACTCTTGACACTTTATTCCCTGTAAATGTACAAAGGCAATCAGACAAAATGTGGTATTAAATCGACACAAGGGATTATATCCAAACGTTTATCATCCGGATCATCCTGGAGTTGTTTGGATCCGATATATCCAGCCAGGATTCTAAACATGTTTGTGTAGAGTTACAACAAAATATATTAACACAAATCCAGATAAGGAAATATGACACAAGACTGTGCAATTCTGTCATGCAACACTCTGCAAAGTTCATTACAACAGCGACCTACACTACCTATGGAACAAGAAACTTGATTATCCCAATTTCATTTATTTATCTTTTTTATATCCTGACTAGTTTGGATAATTCACAACTTATGTGTACAGTCATCATTGACACATTAATCACGTTGGACAACTAACTTTTGATGTTCAGGAAAACCTTAAAGCAGCTTTTTCTGTCGGTCACTTATTTCCAGAAATTTTGTCGAGGCAAATATCAACGCTAGTCTCTCAAATTAAGACGATCTCATAGCTGTTGGTGAATTATTGATTGTTTCATTAATCTGGTTCATCCAATTTGCCACGTTAGTAGATTGAAGAATGACTTTAGGCATAATTTCAGTCTTTATATGTTTTTAGTGAAAGTTAAAAAGAAACATTTGAGCGCTAGCAATATTCCTGCAAGCTGTTCTGCTTTGCATGATAATTCATCCCCATTCAAATGCTTGCTAAATATCAGTGAAATATTAACTCAGTGATGGATGACAGCTCTTGCTGAGAGAGCAAACTGAATATGAAAACCTTTGTGGAAAAGTATTGAAAAGAAAAGTATTGAAAAGGTTGTTGGCTTCTTGGTGAGGATTCCAATTGGCGACCAATGCAACAAGTGATTGCATCCTTGCAGCACTATGATAACAAGCTCAAGCCAAGCTGGGTCTTACCTGACAGGAGCATCGGGTCCTTATCTACACCCTTCTTGATGGCATCTGATTCGCCGGTGAGAGAGCTCTCGTCCAGCTTCAGATCGTTGCTCTGTATGATAATCCCATCCGCTGGAAGAAGATCACCTGGGAATGAATAGAATGAGTTCGATGAGATAAATTATCAAACCTGATATCTGCATATCTATACCCACAGAAGGTTTCATGCATATATATATTTATTGGTTTTGTGAGAATAGGGTCCACCATGAAGATATACAGTAGTTGCATCAATTGAAGAAGGGAGGGAAGGTGCCAGCCAGATTTGTAGTGAGCCCATAGTCCCACTCGTACTCATACTCTTACTAGTATTCTTAAGTCATACTCATACTCATACTTTCACTCGAACTCCCACTCATACTCATAATCTTACTAGTACTCACTCGTACTCCCACTCATACTCTTACTAGTACTCTTACTCGTACTCCCACTCATACTCTTACTCTTACTCGTACTCCCACTCATACTCACACTCTTACTAGTACTCTTACTAGTACTCTCACTCATATTCTCACTTGTACTCCCACTCATACTCACTCATACTCACACTCATATTCTCACTCGTACTCCCACTCATACTCTTACTAGTACTCTCACTCGTACTCCCACTCATACTCATACTAGTACTCTCACTCGTACTTATACTCTTACTCACACTCTTACTAGTACTCTTACTAGTACTCTCACTCATATCCCACTCATACTCTCACTCATACTAGTATCCTTACCCATACTCCCACTCATACTAATACTCACACTAGTACTCTCCCTCGTACTTCTCATACTCCCACTCAACTCTTACTAGTACTCTTACTCCCACTCACACTCTTACTCATACCCCCATACTCCACTCTTACTTGGGATGAAGGTATGTTTGAAATTTCCAAACATTTCCTATAAAACCTTCTATACACAATATCCTCTGGTCAAGGAGAGAGAACATATTATTAAGACTATTTCAATTCCTTTCTGCATATCCTTCAGAAAACCTAAAGCTTAAGGCATGAATGAGGGGAGGAATATTAAAAGAGAGACTTCCAGTATCCCGAGTCTACAGTTACCCCTACAGGATCCAAGACCAAGGCCCTCAATCGATCCAAATATCAAATTTACCTATTTTTAACAACACGTACGTAAGCAACCTGTAGTTCTACTGTATGTCAAGACCCTGATACCCTTCATTATATAGTCACGACACAATGTTGATCATTTTGAAAATTATTTCACTTTGACACGTTTTAAAATAATCATCATTGTTTTGTCACAAGACTCCGATCTCCTTCCCAGAATTCCCTGCCATCAAACATTTCTTCTTAAGATGTTGACTGGAAAATAAATTTAAGGTGTATATATTACAGAGATGGATATGACATTTATTACTGTATTTGAAAGATTTGATTAAGAGCGAGAAAACCAAACCAATAGAGAGAGATTTGATTAAGGTACCCTTAATTGCCAAGGGAAGATCTAACGCCATATCATATATCACGCCACAAGGGCGAGCCACAGACATGTTGATCAGCACCAAACATTCTTCATATCATATCGATTACACTGCCCGTACATCTATTTGCTCATATCTTCTAACTCTACACTGTGTAAGAAAAACATGTGGCTTGCTTTATGAGTTGATATTTCAAAATAAATTTCCATTTTTCTTGAAACATCAACTTCCATTTTGGCGTTTTGGATTTTTTGAAGAGGATGTATAGTGCTATGTAAAATGGCTGCTTATAAATATACAACTAAGCTGTGCTGCAAGGAAAGCTGGCATATCAAACGTAAGGGTGGTTTCGTATGAACCGTGTTTTACCGTGTTTTCATCAGAATGTGAAAAAATTTAGTTAAAAAAAATTGTTAAAAATTTTGTTAAAAAAAAAACTTTTAAAAAAAAAAACTGTTATTATTTTACCAGGACTTTATAGGCATGGTTGAACGAGGTGCTAAGGTTGTGAGGAGACAGGTAAGCGAGGAGCGTAGTAACTTATAAATATACAACTAAGCTGTGCTGCAAGGAAAGCAGGCATATCAAATGAATGGATGGTTTGGTATGAACGACGACGATGTACCATGTTGTCATCAGAGTGTGAAAAAAAAAATTTAGGGGTAATATCTGTAAGGAAATTGCTGAACTAAAGACTCTGACTAAGCTCTTGTTATTTCCACATATAAATCCACAGTGATAGATTGAGGAGTTAAGGAATATTCTATAGTGTGTCAAAAATTGTAACACTTATCTTTTAAGCAAAAAAAATATTCTGCACTGTTAGTTAGAAATCCCAATCTTAATGTCTTGTTCTTAACTCGAGATATGGTTCATTGAATGGAATCTAGATTGGCAGGCTAAACCCTTGATTCTTTCAAGGAGTGCATCAAAGTAGGTATTGGTCTGTAATGTCATCATGGGAAATGTTCTTCAAAAGCTTTATTATGCTTTATTAAGCTTTATTACGGAGTGTTAGCTCAGTGGTTAACGCCGGTGCCTTTCAATCATAAGGTCCCAGGTTCGAGTCACTCCCAGATTAATGTATGCCGTCCAGTTACAGAGTTGTTGACAATTAACAATTCATAATCATGGACGTTAAATATAAATGTAAAAGACTGACTTCGGTCAGCTTGCGGCTTTGATAAGCCAATGAGGCTTCTTCGCGAGTTCCTGCTTGCAGGAGGATCTAATACTTACATACATACATAAATTATAATATTTTAATCTTCTTGTTGATATGTCCTAAAAATGTGATAACGTTGGAATGTTTGGTAAACTGTCAACGTTCTCTGCACATAGTTACAATTTTATCAAACTGCTACTTCTTGAGTAGAAGTACTTCTTGGGTAGAAGTATTATGTTACTCTGTTAAAAAAGCTGCAAATTAAATATACTAAAGACCAACAAAGACATTTTCAGCTGAATTGTCGGGATGGCATCTGTTGCTGTTGCCAGATACACTCAGAAAAACATCATTTAATACTGTAAAAAGTCTCATCTTTGCCATACTTATCTGGTAGTACGCATGAGGGTTAGAACATGCAACAAAGTATTTTTAGAAACTTTTTATAACAAGACAAGATTTTGGCTTAAACTAGAGATGATCTTTAACAAGTGGAAAGCATCTGTCCAAATACAGAGATTATTCCAAAAAGTACAGGTCCAACCCACTCGCCAGTCAAAATGTTTGTAACTAATGCAGCGACGACAGTAATGAACACCCAGCGGTAAGAGATTATTCAGCGAAAGGAACGCAATTAGCCTACTTTAGCTGGTACCAGACACCACTGCCGCGACAAAACATGCCTTGCTCTTATGCAATTAGAGAATGATCTTTAATACTCAATAGACTCTCAAAAGCATTTATTCTTTCACCATCTACCAGTAACAAAAGGGAGGGAAAGGCTATAGATAAAGCTATAAAACAGCACATATACAACAAACATTGTCAAACTGTAAAGCAGCAGTGTAAGTTTTGAAATACTGTAGTTATTTATGATAGCCAGTACAGTTTGGATGTCCATGAAGTCAAATCTGAATTTTCATATTCCTTATGAATGCAACATTTTGTGGTTTCTATGCATATTAAAAGAAGAGTCACAATGCAATAGCAACCATGAGGCTTTAAAGTTTCAAAACACCTCATTACTATTCTTATTATATTTTATTCTCACATCATGATTTCTTTTCAATCTTTTTTTCTTTAAATCTTGACAGCTCTGAGATAACTTTGAGATAGCTTTGAGATAACTTTGGGATATACAGTCTTCAATTGTCAGAGGTTGGTTTATGTTTATTATTTGGGGGTGGGAGGGGGGAGTTACACAAAACAAATTTTCTTCACTAAAATTTTTAAATATATACAAAACCTGACTCTAAAAACATGGGCTCAAAGTGTTCGTGTCGAGAGATCGTAACACTCTGTTACACTGTTCCTTTTCGTTTCTTTCGTAATGAAAGAGAATTCATCAGGGAAAATAATTTGGTTCGTTTATCACTGCTCTGTGAAACTTGGATCATTTTTGTGCAGGTGCCCAATGATGCAATGGATTTTCAAGATGTTTTTTTATTTCTGCTCTGTAACTCTTTAGCTTTTGAATCAGATTCCTTCTGTATGTCTAAATGAAAGACGGAAACAGTAAATAGAATATTTCTGAAAAAGATGAGCAAGAATGCAGTCGACAGTTCTGTGTGTAGAAACACATCTAAATGCAAATCTCTGGCTATTTGTTATGCTAAACACTCCCACATATAAACCACAGACATAGGGCATAAATTCACTGTAAATAGATCCAACAAAGGAAGAAGGAAATGATTTTTTTGAGAAGTCTTACAGATATAAAGAGGCATAACTTCCCTACCTTTGTATTGTGTGTATCCATGTTGTAATGTTGTATGGTAATTTTAAAGTAATCAGCACCATAAGAAATGTTGGAACTATTGTGAATAAAGTGAGTCGAAATATTACAACAATTCCTCAGTTTAGAAATTAACATTAATATGTAAACGTTCTTGTATTTAGGTCTAAAATTGTAGAACTTAAAACAGTCCGGGAGTGGTGGGTGGCATACAAGGATGGAACTCAAACGCTAACATTTTAGGTGGCAAACATCTCCTTCTAGGCTTTGAATTGATTCAAAAACCTTTTACTGCAATAAAGTTCAGTATGGTACAAAAATTTTCACACTCAAGTCAAACAATGGGTTTAATTTCTGTATTTTGTATTTTTTAAGCAAGAATTAGCCTGAATTGTATGTATGTATGTATGTATATGTGATCTTCCCGCAAGCAGGAACTCGCGAAAGAAGCCATGGAGGCTTTTAGACTCGCAAGCTGACCGAAATTAACAAGAATCCATAATGGCTAACCCTTTGCTGAGATTAATTTATGGAGCAGATTATAGAAAATCAATGTTGTTCTAACATACATATTTTGAATGAACATCGCAATGTCCCCATATGTAGTATCCTAACACATATTGTACAGCCCTTTTTCTCTGGGGGGGGGGGGGAATTGTGAACTTCACTACAAAGAAACTTAAAGGGTGACTTATAGCACAAAATTTATTTTAAAATGTTTTAGACCATTTTAAACCGCTGCTATCAGTACAGCTTGCATTTATCACAAATTTTGAGAAAATGGACACATTAAACAAGTGAGGCACATCAATGAAAGTGACTGGACTATAGTTTATAATTAATACACAAATCATTAGAACTGCTCCTGATTCAGATGAAACAACAAAACTCAAAAATGAGAAAAAGTAAGACATTTATGCCCTCAAATGACATGTTTACCATACATTACAAATTTATCAAGGAAAATGTTATTGAATGTCATCCCCTTGGTGGTCTGTAGTTTTGAAAGCCTCTTTTAGCTGTTAAAACATTCACTTGCACTAAAAATTTTCTTTAGTCTTGGATTATGACATATCGATACTAAAATTCTGCAATAAACTAATCCTTTAAGTAGACTTATTAAACTCCATGACAAGTTCTTCAGCGTGACTAAATTGAATTTGAAGCAAGAAAATATTGGAATTGTAAATTACGTAGGGATTGCAACTTCACTGGGGCTGTACAAATGTCGTGAAAAAGTCAAATGCAGATCAGATGCTTCAAGACGATTGACTTCCTTACAACTGTATCTGTCTCTGTGACTTTTCGTTTTCAATGGGATAAGCCTGTATCTCTCTACTCCCATTTAATATCTAAATCGTAATCAGGATCTCTTTTGTCTTAATACATTCAAAGTGATAATCTCTTGTGGCTTTTTTTGGAAATTGACATGACCCATCTACGTGCCGCAACGGTTCCAGGGACTCAAAGTTTGAAGACAAAGTATATGAAATGGTAGAAATTCGATGATTAACCTGATACGTATGCGATCTACGATTACAATGATTATGTAAATTAACTCTGAATACACTCATCGTCGCATTACAGAGCCAAAATAAGCCGTACTCTGCTAAAATATGCCGTACACGGTTACCTAAATGAAGGACCTGACAAAGCTTCGGTTCCATTCCACGCGGTAAAACTTACTCTCCCTACTAGCAGTTGGAAGTTTTAAAAAAAAAAGAGAGAAAAAAAAAACCATTCACTTATTATTCAAATGTCACAGTTTCATCTTTTATGTGACGTCTCTCCTCGAAAGAGACCTTTGTGATAAAAAGCCACGGTATGTTATATCATCTCGGCATGTGGCATCTGATTCCACCTTCCAACGGGGGGAAAAGCCAAACCACTGTCTCAAGATTTCTAATCACGTTTTATTCATCAGCTTCAGCTGTCAGACGACATCCCGCCCACTGCCGAGCGTAGAGAGCCACAAGATTTTAAGTGGCTGACGTAGTTCTAAGCATGCTGAAGCGAAGAGGATTAAAAACACATCAGCGGTGCTCCGTTTAACGGGTACGTTTTAAGCTTAGTCGATGACAGTTGAAAGCTAAAAATTCTTGTAGTCCAAAGAATGGCCATTTTCATCTTAGATTTATTGATACATTTAAAGAGGTCTTCTCAAGTTTGCAGGTTGGTCTTTTATAATAACTTTTTTTAAATTTTCATATAACTTTTTGCATAAAACAACTGTTAATTAGCATTTCGTTATTTATGGCTATATTTGGCAGGTAAACATTGCTTTTATGGATACATAAGTTGTTTATGAAGTTGTTTATGGATGGAAAACAAAACCCACTGATTTTAACAAGGCCAAGTTTTTTCCTGTTTGTTTGAAATGAAAACGTGTCATTTTTAATACTGTATTAACTAAATGTGTTAACATTTAAATGGCAAATGTGGAAATAAAATATTTAATATCTGAGTTGGAGCCTAGCAACAGCATAACTATAAATCCAATTAAATATACTATCTTTGATTAAAATATGAACAGCAGCCTAAAGTGTTATTGAATACTGTTAGAAATGCAGATTAG
>JAIPMN010000339.1:8911-23657 GCA_020650975.1 Apostichopus californicus
AAGCTTAAGATTGTCAGAGAGCTCAGGGTACCAACTCACGAGATCTGGGTGGAATTCTCCATTCAGCAACATTGAGTGATATTCGATGATATGAGTCCTGAGATGTGTAAGCTCTAACCAAATAGAGCCACGACACTACTCTTTTTCCAATTGTGTGGGGAGACATTTGATATTGTGTCCCCCACCCATCGAAATGTGGGGGGGGACGTGTCCCCCCGTCCCCCCCTGGATTGAAGCCCATGGCCATACATGAAATTTTTTGGTCAGATCGCACCGCTGCCAGTTAAAGGGTGTGAAGACTAGCGCACAAAGAAATGTCTCATGCCAGTAATCTGACCTAGTTTCCAATGAGGTGTAACAGAAGTGTTAGACACCACCATGGATACCAGAAAATACACACACAGCTTTGCACCATCGGTAATTAGACACTAGTGTACAGTCAATACATATAGCTATGGTCAATACCCAAAACACAGTGTACATAGCAGCGTGGACATCTCAGGTCTAGTTAAAAGATAACAAGGTATCACGTTTCTTAACTGTCTGCATTTTGTAGCGACAAGAAGAAAAAGTCATTTGCAAGCAATGGAAAGTTAATTTTTTCAGAGCGCGGTTTGGGGCGAGTCTTCAGTGCCTTTAACCCCCAAACATCAACCAGCTTTGCTTCAAGTGCCAACCAACCAACGATCAATACTAGTAAAATATTTGCAAGAAATTTATAGGGTATCTACGACACATTCCAAACCTTTTTTTTTAACTTGTTCCAACAAGTGGTCTTGATCATTCTACATGTATTTTATGATATTAGTCTACATGTTGTTATATGCAAATAATTTTTATTCCTGAAAAGGCAATGTTTTATATTAAGCTGGCATTACCCAGGACATGTGAGTTTCAAAAATGTATTGATCTCCAGAAGAACAGTTTTGCCTGAAGCTGTCTGACATCGCATCACATAATTTTGGAGTTGACCATTGATGTCGGTGCTCTATGTAACTGATTGGCCAAAATCTCATTAGCTTTAAATGTGTCCAATAGGCTGTACATTGATCTACATGTAAGAAGATTTAAAATGCAAGGATTGGTGACATTGGTCGGTCTGAGCCTAATGCCTATTGCACATTCTGCTAGCTGCTCTTAAACAGATGACTGTGATATGGCATGTAGCTGTGTACATACCATTCATCCTTATTTTCTTCTCAAAACACATTGACAAGTTAGTATGCCACCTGATCTTTCACATTAACTTTAAGCTATGTCACAGTTATTTTTTTGCACAGTGAATTGCCAGTCACTTGCATTTCAAGATGTCTTCCAGGGTTGTCTATCAGAAGCTGTCATCTTTGCTATATATCAGATTGTAAAATGTCCTATGTTGTTGTGAATGGTAATCTTGTCAAATTGGCAACAGTTCTCTGTGATTGAATATCCATTAACTGGCTCAGGATAGCCATAGTATGAAGGTATGGTTGAAAATTTCACCAAGAATTAGGATAGTATCTTCTGGTGGAAAGCTTAAATGCCTGCTAAACAACCATTTGATGTCGCCACCATCTTAAAGTGTATCTTCGTCCTGAGATACACCAGCATAGAGCATCACATTCCAAGTGTTACTAACAGGAGCAGCCTTCACAAAGTATGGCCATGTGGTGCTAATTCAGAATAATCAATGCACTGGACAATTGCCATCAGATGATTCTGGTAAACAAGGACTCTTGAAAACTAGTTGAGGGCTATATTACTTCTTTAAATGCTGGTTGAATTCTGATGACATGAATGAGTGGTCTAATATTAAAATGACTAAGAAACCAACAGAAGACATTAAATATAACTTGTTCAAGGGCTGTGATTGGTTTATGTCAGTACCAGTGAGTCATGAGTAAACCTGAGAGAGTGGTAGACATGCTTGTTTGTTGTAGAATTATTAACTGATCGACTTGTAATTTAAATAAGTTAAAACAAAGTATCATTGATATAAGACAAGTCTAGGAAAGGTATGAACACTGAAGACATTCAGTTATGTGATTGGGTTGAAAAGTTTGTACCATTTGATGCAAACCAATAGATGGCAACATTGCCATAAATTTGAAACCTAATCAGCCTAGCAGTCAAGTAGTTGTACTTAAACCATTAATGTATATATGGGAGGAGGGGGTGGGGGGGGGGGGTAGGAGGGGCAGAGGAGGGATATCTTGGGTATCATAATCCACAAAGTTGAACTGGGTATACTATGGACGGATTACATATTTGGGTGAACCTGCAGCACATTACTGGCCTAACTAGTAGAACCACAGTGGCAAACTGGTTTGGGACAAACTGGCAATAGGGTGAAATGACCTGTTTTGCAGAAAAAGAATAACATGACACTTATTTATGTGGGGTTTCAGTTACAAGTAAAGGTTTTGATCTAATTATTCATTCATTTTGCAGGCTCCTTGGCCAGAGAGGGTCCAGTCCCGAAAAGCCCTAGATTGTGGAGCTGGTATTGGCAGAATCACTAAGCACCTGCTGCTGCCGTTGTTTGAAACTGTTGACCTAGTTGAACAGGATAAGGACTTTCTTGAAGCAGCACCAAAGTTTATAGGACGCTCTGCTAAAAGAGTAGGACGTTACATCAACGAAGGACTTCAAAGTTTCACTCCTCAGCCAAAAGACTACGATGTTATTTGGATCCAGTGGGTTTTAGGACATTTGACTGATGAGCACGTGGTCAACTTTTTGAAGAGATGTGTCACAGGGCTTGCAGATGATGGAATGATCTTCATCAAAGAAAATATTTCAAAGGAAGGCCTTGTCCTTGATGATGAAGACAGCAGTGTAACCAGATCTCCCACAGAGCTGAAGGCATTGATACAGACTGCAGGACTCAAAATTCTCAAAGTTGAGAGACAGAAGAAGTTTCCTGTAGGTCTTTTTAAAGTTGAAATGTATGCTGTGAGGTAGTCAATATCGGAAAGAAAGGTTTTGAAATAGCAGATTTTGTCTGTAGTTCTTGACAGTGTGGGTAGTTGCAGTACTTTTACTTCCCATGAATTAAAGGAGTTGTTTTGTGAAAAATATTCTCTCAAATTAACTTTTGTTTTATACTACATTCACCTCAGTTCTTGCTACAACTTAAAGAGATGGAATTGGTCTCAGTGTCATTGTTAACATTCCACCTTGAAAATGTGAACTGAAAAGCAAAGAGGAAATAAATGGTTCCAGATCCAAATGGTACCATGACATCACAGGTTTACATAGTGACAGCTCCCAGCTCTCCAAAACAGAACCAAAGTTGTCTCAACTGCTTGGGAGTAGTTAATCACAAAGATTTGTCATATAAGCCAAGATGATGGTTGGGTTTGTTCCAATATTTGCTGCCATGTCATATTTGAGATAACATATATTTGTACTTGGTTACCAATACCCTGTAACATGGAAGACTTGTCCCTGATTGTGGTTAATGCATATCGTTATTATACTGTACATGTACTAGCATGGGCACTTCGTATTCCGGACACCTAAGCCTCAAAACACCCCAAAACTATATCTATTTGGTATAAATCACCTGAAAATATACTTGATATGGTGGGAGAAGTGTGTTATATTACGATACTCGGCCAAACTTTCTTTCCTGCAAACTGTTTTCACGTTGTATTCCACGAAGATTCTTGTGATTGTGGAACTGGTATTTCTTTGCTGGAGTATTGCGAATTTTCGGACACACAGTCCCACAGTGTCGCGCTGGTGATAAAATTGGTGGCGCAGTTGCTCTTTCAGTAATTATAACACACTTTATAGATCTCCGTCATTTTATTGACAAATATGTAAGTATTTACTTGCACACGGGTCATTTTGGAGAGAAAATAACTGTAGCTTTGTACTTTTTGGTGAAATTTGGCTCTTCCTGTAGGTTGTTATGGTGAAATCGTGTATTTCTTCGGGGTGTCCGAAATTCGTAGGTGTCCGAAATTCGCAATACTGACTATACTAGGGATCTTGAGTACCTCATGTTTGATAAACGCACGTACCCCAATGATAAACTTGAATCTCTGAAACACTGATGTAGGCATATATATATCATCTTGTCATTTTATGTATGATTGGAATGTGCTTCTTTTCTATATTGGTTAAATCATTCAGCCATGTTGTTGAATAGTTTCCACTTAGAATGATACTCACTTGTTTAATTAGTGTGTGATCTTCAAATTTCTGGTACAAGTACTTACAAGAGACTTGTTGAACCACTAGCAAACTGTTGATTAGTTTCAAAGTGTAGCAACACCCAATGTCATTGTGAGTGTATAGTGCAAGAAATGCACCACGGTAAGCTAAGAAATGGTAAGGTCTAAGGATATTAATTTCTCTTAAAGCAGGGATTCAGGTGTGACCCCACCCCCCCCCACCACGTGGCTTGATTTCTTAATTGTTAGGGAATAATCTGTCCAGTCAGCAACTGGGAAAATTAACAAACAAATTCAACAATGTACAACTTTCCTGCTCCTTTAAGCATATGTTTTAGTTTGGGAAACAAATAAAACAAGTCTCAACGTACAAGATGTTAACAGTAAGTTGTTCCTTGATCGTTTTTTCTTATTAGATTTACAAATAAAGCTGATAAAACTGCTGTATCGTTATCAATGGGGCTGAATGTTATCAGAGTGACAATTGTACCACTTGACAAGGAAATTTATTTGCAAAATATGACAAGTAATTGTCAGTCTTACCTCATTTTGTTATTCTTGAACAGCTGCTTTGCAAGTACTCAATCATTGACTTAAATATCTTCTGTCAACAGTGACATTGTCTGAAACACTATACCTCACCAGCCTCTTGTGGTCCAGTGGTGCTCATCAGTTCTCATTTTTTGTGGTACGAGAATTTCTTTTAACATGTGTTAGTAATGGATGTCTTTAAAAGACTGGTTCTCCAGATATGCTAAACCCAGTTCAGTCTAGCAACATGTAGAGCAAAATTGACCATAAAAGTGAAATTACTTTTATTCATTTATGAAGGATCTTCATTATGAGACATTCTGAAATGGATGCTGAAGTGAAGGATGGATAGTTTCATACATAACACCTGGCTGAATGTTTGGTCTTTTGACATTTCTAATAGGTTAGTGTTAGGGCTGAATGTTTGGTCATTTGACATTCTCATAGGTCAGTGTTGGGGCTGAATGTTTGGTCTTTTGACATTTCTCATAGGTCAGTGTTAGGGCTGAATGTTTGGTCTTTTGACATTTCCCATAGGTCAGTGTTGGGGCTGAATGTTTGGTCTATTAACATTTCTCATAGGTCAGTGTTAGGGCTGAATGTTTGGTCTTTTGACATTTCTAATGGTTGGTGTTGGGGCTGAATGTTTGGTCTTTTGACATTTCTGATAGGTCAGTGTTGGGGCTGAATGTTTGGTCTTTTGACATTTCTAATAGGTTAGTGTTGGGGCTGAATGTTTGGTCTTTTGACATTTCTCATAGGTCAGTGTTGGGGCTGAATGTTTGGTCTTTGACATGTCTCATAGGTCAGTGTTGGGGATGAATGTTTGGTCTTTTGACATGTCTCATAGTTCAGTGTTGGGGCTGAATGTTTGGTCTTTTGACATGTCTCATAGGTCAGTGCTAGGGCTGAATGTTTGGTCTTTTGACATTTCCCATAGGTCAGTGTTGGGGCTGAATGTTTGGTCTTTTGACATTTCTAATAGGTTAGTGTTGGGGCTGAATGTTTGGTCTTTTGACATTTCCCATAGGTCTGTGTTGGGGCTGAATGTTTGGTCTTTTGACATTTCTAATAGGTTAGTGTTGGGACTGAATGTTTGGTCTTTTGACATTTCCCATAGGTCAGTGTTGGGGCTGAATGTTTGGTCTTTTGACATTTCTAATAGGTTAGTGTTGGGGCTGAATGTTTGGTCTTTTGACATTTCCCATAGGTCAGTGTTGGGGCTGATTGTTTGTCTATTGTCATTTCTCATAGGTCAGTGTTGGCACAATATTTCCAGACATTAGAAAAGGAGCTTATTTTGCATCGATGTCTCAGTGTGAGTTAAATCATTGAGATTGGGAAGTGCATGGAGGTGTGATAAAAAACGACCATTACTTAAATTTCTGGCACACTTCATTTGCAAAACTGACCACCATTAAATTGCATATCACATTTGAGTGTGTTTAGCATGATAAAACATTTGAAATGTAATTTTCTGACATTTCAAATACAAAGATAAGATATGTTAAATTAGAACATTGGTGGCCATTATTTGGAAAAAGTAACTGTTTCATGGAAATGGTCACGTTAATTTCACGAAAGCTAGCAGCTGCCATCTAATTTGTCAAGTTCCTACCAAAGGATAGCAAGTAAAAAATGAGTGAGCAAGAAATAAGTGACACGCATGAAAGTATAGTAAAGAATTGCTTGTATTTTATTTCATTTATCATTCTCAAATTAGATGTATGCAAGCCTTGATTTAAGCCCCCATATAAAGTTACCTTAATGTGTTGGTATCCCAACTGAATGGCAGGGTACTTATACACTGTATATATATTATTTTCCATCACCAGTAAACAGATTAACACTTAATCAATCTGATATAAGTACAGTACTTTGCTTCTGCTACCAATAGCCAATGTCATTATGAAAATGATTTGTCTCTTCTGATGCATGTGATTAAAGTTTGATTGAAGCCCTAAATGTATCTATGGTTTGGTATCTCTTTGCTGAAGCATTATTTGTTCAGTCCTTTCTTTGCATAAGTATCATTTCCTTATTGAGTGCCCTATGGTTATCTTATGATATGGGGAATCCATGTAGTAATTTGTTAGCAATCAAATTTCAAAGAAATGCAAATGTTAAATTAGTAGAATAATATCAGTTACTCTGCTTGGTACTTGGTAATCTGTTGCAGAAATGATTTTATCTTAACAATTTCACAGATGCAACAATCAATCTACTGGAATGTGTATATGATTAATTAACCTGCGTCACAAACTGTCTAAACCTAAACAAACAAGAAGTTTCCAACTGGCTATTTAGCACCCAATCACCTAAGAAGTAAATGTAAGTACTTGTGCTATACTTCAAATGTGACAAATATTACCAAATACCAGAACAAAAACACCAAAGAAGATCCCCTTCAAAAATGAACTTAACACTAACAAACGTGATGCGGATATCACAACAAAAATAAACAAATCAAGCATGATAGTGGTGAACACTACAAGAAAAGTAATTATAGAGAAATATTATTGTTACATGAAAGGTGACTTCAAGTTCCATGATTTGGTAGACTGTTATTGCATCTGATGCTGACTTCATTATTTAGTCAACTATTAAGAATTACAGAATATAATTATCATGTGTTCAAAATCAGCAATTCAAGCACGAAAGTGTTAACATGTCATGCTTTTTCAATGAAGAAACTAACATGATAATTCAGAGAGGGCTAATTTGGTTCATCTCAAACAAGATTTGATAAGCATTCAGAATGCAGCTCTTTCTTGAGATGTTTTTCTGTTTTTAAAGTGAACTATCAGTCTCTTCATCTCATATAAATCCATGGAATACAAAGATACATTAATATGAGGTATGCAACCTGTTAAGTGTATGTATGCCAAGCTATTTCTCTGCTAATCTTTTCAGTATACTCTAAACGCTCTGATTAGGCAGCATACAAACATTTCCTAAAGACAACTGTATCCAAGTAGCAAGAAAATTCAGGCACTGCCATCAGCTACCAGCTTAAACATCTGAATTGCTTCTTCAATCTTCTTAACTTCTGTCTCCATGTTGGAAAACTGAGTGAGAATGAGATAATTGACATTATGGAATGCTGGCATGAACACTTTACAAAGGTCTTAACCAGGGAGTGTTACAGTTGTATTTAAAACACTGGCAAACTATTTAGGGATACAATAGATATATTGTAATATTACTTGAGCTATTTTAATCCTACAATTGATCAAGCATCAAAGGAGCACCTGTAATGCACTCTCAACATTTAAATTGGCATAAATACACCGATAAAATCACTTTAAAAGTGAGAGTGAATAATGAAGGAATCTTCATCAGATACCACACAGACAAATGTCTCTACCAGTAAAGGTAGCAGTGAAGGTTCAATGGGGCAAAAAAGAAAAACTGAAATGAATCGCATGTGTGACAGGGAGGGGGTGATGGAAATTCACTTGACTTTCAATCAAAGATAACTGATGAGAAACTAATTTCCAACACTTTATTCAGTGGAGAGAAGTAAACGTTTGATAATTGACTATAACAGAACTCAAGAAAAGGCCTTATCATGGGTAAATATTTAACTCACAGGGGAAAATATTATTTCTGCAGCTGTTGATTTAGAGCAAATTCTATATACTGAGAAACTTGACAGCTAAACAAACATTCCGAAGATCATCAGGTTTCAAAGATAAATCAACAAGAAGACTATAATAGACGTAAAGCTTTTGAAGAACATTTGCCTGTATGACGTCACAGATATCTACTGTAATCTACTCCAGGGAATACTGTAAGTTCAACCATATCTTGAGTTGGCAGTTAGGGACAAGACATTGAGATAGGGTTTTCAACTAACAGCGGAATATTTTTCTTCCAACATAAGTGTCACTGCCACTGGAATATCTCTTCCATTACCAAAACTTCAAGTGATTAGCAAGGCAATTGCACTAATGTGGAGGTTCATCCATGCTTTGTTTAGTCCTTGCCAGATGCAAAAGGAAACAAGGTGATGTTGCATAAGTATGTGTGTGAATGGCACCCTGGCTTGTAAATAAATTAACTAAAAACTTGTATGGTCGGTGAACTTTATATTTGGTATGTACATGCACCTTATTGAAAAGAAGAACCACATTGCTTTTTGTGGTGGTCCAACCTCATTTGAGGTCACCAGAGGTCAATGCCCAAACCTTGAAAACATGTTAACTCACAAAGTGGAGGTTGGATGAACTCCATATGTAGTACATGGATCCACCTTATGGAGTAGAAAAACCATATTGTTTTCTGAAAATTTTGTGAACCATTTGACCCTATGTGGACTTCAAATGACATTTCTACATGCCAAGTGTTAAGTTCACCTATGCTAAACTTTCTGTGTTATTGTGTTATGACAAGTTTTAGTCATTGACCTATGTTGACCTTTCACCACCAATTTCAATAAGGCTCTTCTACACACCAAGCAGGATCTATTAACCTTGAAGCACTTTTTGACGTTATCATGCAAACCACAATTCAGACTCGGTGACCTGGTACTCAATAAAGATGGATGGATCCACATGTGAAGTTTGAAGTTCATTCACCACATATTATTTTGAGTAACAGTGTTACAAGCCAAAGTGTCACACACACACACACACCATAGAACAGATTCTTTTTGCCTTCGACAAGATATAAAACATAATGTAAACAAAAGTCATCACCAATGCCATCAGAAGCATCTTTTACTCTATGTCAAGACAGATCAACATGATTTACCTTCTGCAATCCAAGGGTTTGATGCTATCAATCTGTTACAAACTACCATTTCATTACACTCACCTTTTCAGAATTGGATTTCCTAACATTCTCTGGTACTTTAGTTTGGTAACCCTCAACCTCCATCTTCTCTTTGAGTTTACCATGCTGTGATACCAGTTTCTCTTTCTGCTGCTCAAGTTTAGATACCTCCTTGTTGGTATCTATGACTCCCTGGGAAGGATAAATTCAAACTAGTGTTGACATGGTGTATGAAACTGTCCACAGTACTGCATCACATGAGTCTTAACTTTATTACATATCAGTTTAGCAACCTGTTTGTTGGTATTTATGACTCCCTTAGAAGGATAAATTCAAACTAGTGTTGACATGGTGTATGAAACAATCAAGTTAGTTAATACTAGATTGCCTTGTACAAATATTGAATATGTTTGTTGTGACTTCTCAGACATGAAGTTAATCAACAATTTCTAATCTAGTTGTAACTGAATGTGGTTAGGTTGGATTGGTGAGAAATTCAAACTACTTAGCTTCATGTGGCTCTGTTTTTTGGTTTCTATAAGAATCAGTTGAAAAGTTAATTATTTCTGAAGAAATAACTGTTTGTTTACACATACCCGAAGTAACATATGAACTTCACATTTCTCTGAGGCAGTTTGCATTGCACAACCGACTGGAGGAGTCTCATTAAGGAGAATGGAGACTTCACCTGATGAAGATAGAGTCTTCACAGTCTCTGCATAATCTGCTAAGGCCCTCGCTGTAGCACTGTCTGTACACCGTAAATATACTGCAAAAAAGAAACGCATAAAGTATCATTACATGGATTATCACCAGGGGGAAGCAATAAGAATGGAATGTAATCTGTGTAAGTTAATCAAACTGAGATCAATTTCATAATTGCAGTCAAAATAAAAAGAATATTTAGTGATTAGTTACCATCAGCTCGTTGTTTTGTTAGTTGATAATCAGATCTCATCGACCTTGCTTTGTTCACAATGATCTGCACAAAGTCCACTGTTTGCTCCAGTTCTTGGTTATACCATGGAAACTAGACAAAACAAAACCAGTCTTTCAAAATATAGCAAGAAAAACTGAACATACATACTAATAGGAAGGAAATAAGAGGTAGTATTGCTTAGGTAGTTACTTGCAATAGCTTATCCATGCTGTAGATTGTTACCATATAATGGTCACAGTATCTTACTCCACCATTAACCAGTTGGACTACATAATGGTACTTATGCCAATTTACCAACTACTGTATCAGAACATCAGGTAATCAACACTATTCCCTTTACCTTTATATATCACTTAACCAGGCATGTCACAGAGTCTTGGAGAGTCCACCACTCTTTACCAAATTTGTAAAATGTACTGCTATAAACTATAATATATTGAACAATGTGTAACAAATTTGGCACACAGTCAAGAGAGGAGGGTGGAGAGGAGGGGGAGGGGGGGGGGGGAATTCAGACAGGCCATGATGAATAAATCAAAAGATTTTACAGTATTGAGTTATCGATGATATATCAAGCGATGCACTTGCAAGGATATTTATTCATTCTAAAAATACTTGGAAACTAAGCTTAAGCTAGTACAATGTTCTCTACCTATTGGTGTACTCACATCTTGTGTTTCAGGATATGGCGATACACAAATACTAGGTGGAGCCTCTGAGATCCTCCTTGGCAAGCGTTGGAACAATTCCTCTGATATAAATGGCATGAAGGGACTGATGAGACGTAGCCCCACATCTAGACAGGTGTACAAAATCTGGCGGATACCGTCTGTCCTAGAGTTATTCGTTTGAATGTGAGGCTTTGCATATTCCTGGACAAGATAACAGAAAACCACAGAATGCTGATACAATATGATCATACAATATGATCACAGAATATTGATACAATATGATCATAGAAGAAAGTTACTTGTATTGTAAAGGAGGTGAATAAAATGCATAAGGTTGGGAAATCTTCCATCAACATGCACTAGTAACATTGCAGCTATATTCTGCCACTTTATTTAAAACTCTGGACCATAGGCTGTCGTTCTACTTGTCTTTGAGTAACATTCATATTTTTTTAAAACATAGTTGCAGAACTCTAAGCATTCAATGACACAAATAGAAACATTCAGATTGCAGTGGACATAGTGATTATAGAACAATCCCTTACCAAGTAAACATCACAAAGTGCATACAGCCAGAAGGAGAAGATGGCTGTAGTAATAGTTGGGAAATCATATGCTGGCCAGCCCTCCTCACATTTCTTGACAGTTCCTGACAATCTGCTGAGAATCCATAGGTCAACAGGATGCTCACTTCCTGATAACTGTTTTGATATAAAGAAGAATTTGGGATAAATTGTGTTATACAATGAGCAGCACTAGTCATGCTTAAAGGATTTACAGATTGCACAAACGTTAGACAGCATTATGTATTAAAACTAAGATGAGGATCTTCATCAAAGGTAAACTTATACCAGAGTTGTTACAAACAATTTCATTTTAATATCAAGTTGAATCATTTTCCCTCACGTAAGTCTTTTCCTATATGAGGGAGGGGGGGGGGGGGCGAGTTGTTGCACATATTGCAGTCACTTCATATTTGAAATTTAGTAAATACAAACAAACACATAAAAAGCCAACAAACACATGTATGAATATGAAACAACAGTGCTTACTTTGAATTCCTTCAGTGGTTTGAAATTGTCTCCTAATACCATTAGAGCAAATTTGGTGGCATTCCATAGTTTGTTGCAGAACCTTCTGTATCCTTCCACACGTAGCACATCAAGATTAATATCACGACCTAGGCAGAATGAAAAACAAATAGGAGAGTCTTACACTGAGCTAATATAGTTCTAGATCATCATATCAGTTAAACTAGCAATATTGTAGCACTAGTAACTTTGCAAAGTGTCTTGTAGCACCTATCATGGGTCACACACCATGATGAAAACCACTTCATGTTGTCAGCTTAATGGTAACAGAAATTAACCACAGTTTGTACTGTTTTGGTTCCAAATTATGGAAGCTTGTAAGCAACCTCCAAACATGAGACAATATCAAGTTGTTTAACATCCAGCAACAAAACTATTGTAACTGCACACCAAGTTACAAACCCATTCTCCACTCTTCTTTCATGGCCAGTAGACCACACTTAACATTTATCCTGACTATTGTGCTTATCGGGATCTAACAGAATGGAAAGACATTTCAAGTCTTTGTGACTTCTCTCAAATAATCATACTTCATGAAATCTGTATAGTTTTGGTTCTGGTATTTCACTAACCCATCCACTGTAGTGATATACATTATCAAGCAAACCAATTGAAATGACACGATTGCTTGTGTGCCATCTGGCTTACCTTGAGCAGTGTAGGCACAGAGAGCAAATCTAAGAGCATCAGTCCCACACTCCGGGATTCCATTCGGATAGTCTTCTTTCTGTCCAGCTTTAGCTTTAGCTACTTCTTTTGGATCCAAATTACCCTTTTCCAATAATTTGTGCAAATCCTACGATAAAAAAAGGTTTAGAAGGTCTTAGAGAATTCATAGAAACAAAATCACAGTGTAATCCTCAGACTACAAAGTCTTGGAGAAGATTATGAAGTCCATAAAATAGGAACACCTTCACACATTGCTGGCACATCAGTAATGCCTCTCTTAATCTTGACAGAGAAATGGAAGACTAACCATAGATACTCCGCAGCAAAATGCCAATATTGTACCACTAAATACAGGATATTTGAATAAGTTGGAACTGACCAATGATCTGGGGTGTGATAACATTTTCCTGCATTTCTATTTTTTAAATGGCTCTTCTCAGCACATAATACAAAGTTGGATAGACAGGCAATATTACAATATCCATCATACATGAGACTTTCATTTGGATTGAAGGAGAGATTATCCTGCTTGAGCTGTTCAGATATTAAAAACTCACTTCCAGGCTGATTCCTCTGATAACATCTACTGGATCAATCACATTTCCCAGTGACTTGCTCATCTTCCTACCATGAGCATCTCTGACCATGGCGTGCAAGTACACCTCTTTAAATGGTAAGTCGCCCATGAGCTTGGTTCCCATCATAACCATACGAGCCACCCAGAAGAACAGAATGTCATGACCAGTTTCAAGCAAAGTCCCAGGGTAGAAAACCTCCAGATCTTGGGTCTGAATTAGAAGAGAGGTAGATATTTAATCAACTGTTGGTTCCAGTGTCCTGAGTGTAATGATCTGAATCATCTGCTTGGATTACTTTCTTTGCCATCAACCATGCTTGTAACAGAAACACTTTGGTTAGTTTATTGCATTCAAGATACAAGAAATATTAAATCTGCTCATACAGTATCTGTTTGTCTTTCAAAGCAAATATCAGTAGTTATCCTAGCACTTTTACACTATCATAGCAGGTGTACACAATTCTAACCTACTAGATGTAAGATTTGGGGCTGAAGTTGGTGCTACTTTCTGAGCCTCCCAGCTAGTCACCAATGTAGACAAACACAAAACCTCCTAAATACAGAATATTTCTCAATTAACTTGAAGCTGATGAAAGGTTGTCAACAGTCTACTACTGTCTTTGAATAGTACAGCATATCCAGCTATTTACTTTCTTGTCTTCTAATTTTTGCTCAAACCAATTGAGACTATTTACAGATTTGTACAAGCTGAGAACTACTTTACAATACACAGTGGCATATATTTGGAAATAGCCAAACCACATACAACTCAACTATGCTGTACTTTGAAATTCAAAATTATCTGTGGTAGCAGTACCTTGCCTGTGGTAGCATTGCCCTATCTGTGGTAGCATAATGTTGTCTGAGGTAGAATTACCACATCTGTGGTAGCATTACCTTATCTGTGGTAGCATCACCTTATTTGTGGTAGCATTACCTTATCTGTGGTAGCATTACCTTATCTGTGGTAGCATTACCACATCTGTGGTAGCATTACCTTATCTGTGGTAGCATTACCTTATCTGTGGTAGCATTACCTTATCTGTGGTAGCATTACCTTATCTGTGGTAGCATTACCTTAACTGTGGTAGCATTACCTTATCTGTGGTAGCATCACCCTATATGTGGTAGCATTACCTTATCTGTGGTAGCATTACCTTAACTGTGGTAGTATTACCTTATCTGTGGTAGCATTACCTTATCTGTGGTAGCATCACCCTATCTGTGGTAGCATTACCTTATCTGTGGTAGCATTACCTTATCTGTGGTAGCATCACCCTATCTGTGGTAGCATTACCTTATCTGTGGTAGCATTACCTTATCTGTGG
>JAIPMN010000340.1:0-15590 GCA_020650975.1 Apostichopus californicus
CTCCATCTCACCGACTACCTGTCATATCCACACCAAACCTACCCCACACCCAGCTCCATCCCCCATCTCACTAGCCACCTGTAATATCCACGCAAAACCTACCCCACACACAGCTCCATCTCCCATCTCACCGACTACCTGTAATATCCATACCAAACCTACCCCACACCCAGCTCCATCTCCCATCTCACTAGCCACCTGTAATATCCACGCCAAACCTACCCCACACACAGCTCCATCTCCCATCTCACCGACTACCTGTAATATCCATACCAAACCTACCCCACACCCAGCTCCATCTCCCATCTCACTAGCTACCTGTAATATCCTCGCCAAACCTACCCCACACCCAGCTCTATCCCCCATCTCACTAGCTACCTGTAATATCCACGCAAAACCTACCCCACACCCAGCTCCATCTCCCATCTCACCGACTATCTGTAATATCCATACCAAACCTACCCCACACCCAGCTCCATCTCCCATCTCACTAGCTACCTGTAATATCCATACCAAACCTAAACCACACCCAGCTCTATCCCCCATCTCACTAGCTACCTGTAATATCCACGCAAAACCTACCCCACACACAGCTCCATCTCCCATCTCACCGACTACCTGTAATATCCATACCAAACCTACCCCACACCCAGCTCCATCTCCCATCTCACTAGCTACCAGTAATATCCATACCAAACCTACCCCACACCCAGCTCTATCCCCCATCTCACTAGCTACCTGTAATATCCACGCAAAACCTACCCCACACACAGCTCCATCTCCCATCTCACCGACTCATGTAATATCCATACCAAACCTACCCCACACCCAGCTCCATCTCCCATCTCACTAGCTACCAGTAATATCCATACCAAACCTACCCCACACCCAGCTCTATCCCCCATCTCACTAGCTACCTGTAATATCCACGCAAAACCTACCCCACACCCAGCTCCATCTCCCATCTCACCGACTACCTGTAATATCCATACCAAACCTACCCCACACCCAGCTCCATCTCACCGACTACCTGTCATATCCACACCAAACCTACCCCACACCCAGCTCCATCCCCCATCTCACTAGCTACCTGTAATATCCACGCCAAACCTACCCCACACACACAGCTCCATCTCCCATCTCACCGACTACCTGTAATATCCATACCAAACCTACCCCACACCCAGCTCCATCTCCCATCTCACTAGCCACCTGTAATATCCACGCCAAACCTACCCCACACCCAGCTCCATCTCCCATCTCACTAGCCACCTGTAATATCCACGCCAAACCTACCCCACACCCAGCTCCATCCCCCATCTCACTAGCTACCTGTAATATCCACGCCAAACCTATATGTGAATATTCACATCTTGTAGTGTATTCTTGACGACTTTAAGACGTAGTCGTAGTCCAGTTTACATGAAATAATTTAATAAATCGATTCAGCCTCTGGATAAGATCTTGCTAGGATCGAAACGTCAGGCCCACTTACTTTACACAAGAAATGATGCCGTCAGACTCAGATCAACAGGCTTTTGATTTCAAAGGAAAGATTTTATTTTTCTGTAATCATTTGCTCCTCTATTAACAAGGATCTATTTAAATTACTGATCACATCAGTATGGTGTTGGCCATGATATATTCCTAATAATATTGATTCGAACCTCATCTGGAAAGGACACATTTTGCCACATGGCTTCGGAGAACACTTGAGTTGCTAGAATTCAGGAACGAGTTGCTACAAGAAATATGTTAGGTCTATAACATGTCACCTTAGTTTTTCATAAGTTTAGACACACTGTACTTCGGTTTGTTCCAGTATATAAGGTACACATTTCTTCAAATATTTGTTCATACTGTGATGAAAAAACACATTTTTTTTAATTCACTATTTGAATTTGTGAGCTCAGTGGTTAACGCCGGTGCCTTTCAATCATAAGGTCCAGAGTTCGAGTCACTCCAAGATAAATGTATGTCGTCCAGTTAAAGAGTTATTGACAATTCATAATCATGGACGTTAAATATGAATCTAAGAGACTGAATTCGGTCAGCTTGCGGCTTTGATAAGCCAATGGTGGCTTCTTCGCGAGTTCCTGCTTGCAGGAGGATCTAAAATACATACATACAATTTAGTCGCCCAAACATCATTGATATCTTCTTCATGAAGCACTTCATCAATCTCATTACTGCCACATCCAAAGTCCATGATCGTGTTTCTCAGCGAGATATATTGTGGTTTGTGTGAGGGGAGGGGAAGGGGAGGGGAAGGGGGCTCTACACATACCACCAGAAGAATCAGATGCTACACAGGCCATATCGAGGAATCGCCAATATTGTTGATGACAGTAATTGAACATTCAACTTCTTAATAGAGAGCAAGAGTGCAGGAATATAAGCTGCGGAACGTCATAATCTACCCATAAATAATGTAGTGGTAACGTATTGGTAACGTTTCGGACCTGGACGTCATTTCAGTGACTCTCAATGCTCTGTGTACAAAAACACCTCGAAGAATCAACGACACGTTACTAAGTCACATATCGGCTAAAATCAATACAACATTATGTATAAACTCTCTGAAGGAAATCAATTATATACTACTGCATGTACGTATAAGAATGTAGGGTGTTGTGGGTGATAATCGATCCAATACATTATTCGACATGTTGAACGGATTATCTGAAATTTTCTCTTTATCAACAAATATTTGTTTCAAATGGTATATTTATATTAAAGGTAACACAATCCTACACAGATGAATACATTTAAAATTAATGGGTGATTAATTTTTGGATATCAAATCGGAATCGTTGACTGAGCACAGTATTATCAATGCGTCATACTATACAGAAATCTCATGCTGTAAGAGAGGGTGTAGCTTTTGTTAAGAGTTGTTCATAAATATCTTTATTTCAGTTTTATATTGAAGTAATAATATCCGAGTACTGATTGTTCTAACATTAGCAGTTTTCCGTAGTTTACTCTCTTGCAGGTTTTTGCTTCTTTGCAATTGGAATATTTAATATACTTTTCAGTTGGATTATCTCCTCTGTGGAAAGTTCTGACTTGTCAATTTTATGTCACGCAGAATGCTTTCATTTCTTGTTTCTACACTGATAGTTTGACAACTTTGTTTGTAATTTCTTTTTGTTCGTGTTTTGTTTCCAGAAATTTTGTTAAATCTCTGAGATGACTAGACTGACTCCTGAATGACATGTTCATACGTGAGAGGCAGGAAGAGGAGGAAGAACCGGGATGCATTTAATGGATAAAGGAATCAATAAAAGGATGTAATAAGTTAAGCAGGTAAATATTATTCGTATTGACAGCGCATTGTGATAACTCTAAACGCTATAAGTAAATGGGGAGGTGGGTAGAATACATTTAACTAGCGAAAGAACTACTTTTCATTAGGGTCATCTTTATCATTTATAAATTCTCTTTGGTAAGAAGAATTAATTCTTAATATCATACATGACCATATTGGTGATGACCTTGACATATTATTTCTATGCAGTTATCCTTCCCGACGGTCAAGCCTTGCCTTTTAGCCGAGATGGTTACGCAACCAACAACTACCAAAGAGTTTCACATCGATGTCACAAAGATTATATTATGTCCAGTACTGTAGCAACCCTACTTGAATTCTTGCTTGATAGATATGATGTGTCTAAATTGAATGCGTCATTACCTACGACCAGTTTTGAAACGTCCTTGTTGTGGTTACGTTGGTGTGTTTACAGGGGACGTGGCCTCAACAGTTTGACGAATCAGGATATAGGCCTACTCAAAGAGGAAGACAGATCATTTAATAGAGATATAGAGGTGGAGGGAGAGGGGGTGGGGGATATAGAGATGGAGAGAGAGGTGGTGGGGGGTGCTTTGAGATACGATGAGATGAGCAATGTGAGACAGGGATCTTTGTTATGTGTTTTATTCTTCATTGTATGTTAAAACACAGCTATGAATGGAAACAAACTCGTTTTTAAATACGACCGAAATTAGAACAACGTTAAGTAATAACAAAACTAATGATAAATAAAGGATCACGTGGTTTTCTGTTCGGTTGTTAACATTTTATCGTTGAGTGGTTAATATCTTTCACTTTTCCTTTCAACCTTGTTTATATCTTCAATAACGATGTGTGCTATGTAAACCTAGCGGTGAGCTATTTCCTTGTAGAATACATATACATATATGTACTATGTGATACTACTAGTGTGTGTCAGTCCATTTAGCCTTTGTAGGCAGTTAGGAGGAACACTCTTCCAAAAGGGGAAGAGGAAATGAAAAAACTACACAAATTTAATACTGAAAAAATAATTAAAGTATAAACTAAATATGAACTATTGTTTAAACCCGAAAGTTACTTAATACATAGTGTACCGTAAACAATAAGTTAATTCATTCAAAGATCGTGAACCCATAGTACAGCAGTGATACTCATATGTTATTCGTGTTCTGATTGTCATACAGGGGAACACTGAATCATCGGGCAATCGGGCAGTTCCCAAGGGTCCGGAAAAATAGGGCCCAAATGACTGTTCGTTTCAGTGTGGCCTATATATCACTGTCAGTCTTTCCCTGTTTTCATGCCTGACGAGAGGGTGCAGGGATACAGCGGTCTGGTCCGGGTTAAGATTATGGATCCCGAGAAATTAAAGAACAACATAAGCAAATATGAAAAGGAATCAAATTACGTACTTGTATCGCGGCCTGGTAATTATACATTGAGGCTAACAATGTGATACGTTATTGAATTAACTAGTGGGTCAACATTTGCATTATACGATGGTGTTGTTAATATATTCATTTTAAACGTAATTGCAGAATGATCTGCTAGAAAAACACACACACAAAAAGTATTCGTTAACTCATCGTTAAACTTTACTTTATCTTTGAATGTGATGAATGTAAGGAAAAGTGTGCTCTTGTTACCTGAAAATCAGGGTAAATTACGGTAGCCACCGAAACGATATGATATTTACACGACAGAGAGCGTATATAAATGTATAACAAACAAGTATGTTACTGTTTATAATAACTGCAGACTGAGTCTGACTTTTCGGCATCTATGAATGGATAAATTTACTACACTAGCTTTAGCAAGAAAATATGAAGATAAAAATTTATCGGATAAGAAACTTATGACTTAATATGTAACTAAATATATATTGAGGAAATTAGTAAAACGTTAACCACAGTAGAGTTGTTTCGTTCTATAGCTTTCAACTGACTGACTCTGTCAATGTTATCTATATCTATATGAATGTATCATAAACTATTGAGGTTGTTAATTTCAAGAGAATGAAGAAAGAGTATTTGAATTTTATGTCTACTAGCCTTGTCAAGACGTCAATACAAACATTACAGAATAAAGGCAATCTTATCATACATACTTATTTTAACCACAGAGAACAAAAAGTTGGCTGCTAAAAAGGAAAAAATCCCAATGCGTTGATAACCTTATTACGTAACACAGCAGTGTCAAAATATGCGAGAAGTGCTTAGGTGAAGAACGGTTAACTTGAAATGGCATGTCATTGGTGAAATCAAATGATATATTGGAAAAGCCCATGAAAGATCAAAGTTGCATGTGTTGTCTTTACAAAGTGTTTAAAAGTTTATGCTAAACATATACATCATACTAATAATATATTACAGAGAGTAAACCAATTGATACCAGTGAGACACCCCGGTCTACTATCGTGCATGATAAATATATAATTGCGGAGGTATACCCTGTTGCAGTATCATGAACTCTCGCGGAACTACTGATCAATAGTGACAGCCGATAGGAATATATGTGACACACTGTTCTACTCTATAATATGGTATATGTGTAGGTAGCTCCCGTAGCTTCAGGGAATCTCGAGGTGTCGTAGCGATTACCAATCACCAGTACTAGAACCTAGTCATACCCAGTTTACATTCCAGCATGGTAGATTTGTTCTGCATAGGTCGGTTGAGCGATATCAGGGGCTCTCATAGGTAAATACGTCGTAGGTATCGGTATCTCGTAAGAACTGTCCGCGATTAATTTCTCAAATATCTGTTGAGGGATAATGCGGGGACTTTTGCAAGATACTATCAAAATATAAATGTTAAATAAAATATACAACGTTGCCTGAACTGACCTTACAGACCTTCTTTACATAAAAGGTAAAATCAAATCAAGAGAAATCATAAATAAGTTAGATCTAAACATTTCGATGAATCACTTAAAGATGGTTATACGAGACAGCTGTATAATTACAACTATCCATTATCGATTATTATTAGACACACTTCCAAACGTTAAGCTGGTGATATGGGACAGCTGTATAATTACAACTATCGATTATAGATTATTATTATTAGACACACTTCCAAACGTTAAGCTGGTGATATGAGACAGCTGTATAATTACAACTATCGACTATCGATTATTATTATTAGACACACTTCCAAACGTTAAGCTGGTGATATGAGACAGCTGTATAATTACAACTATCGATTATAGATTATTATTACTAGACACACTTCCAAACGTTAAGCTGGCGATATGAGACAGCTGTATAATTACAACTATCGATTATAGATTATTATTATTATTAGACACACTGCCTAACGTCAAGTTGGTATTATTAGACTGCTGTATAATTACAACTATCCATTATCGATTATAGATTATTATGACACTGCCTAACGTTAAGCTGGTTATATGACACTGCTATATAATTACAACTATCCATTATCGATGATTATTGTATACACTTCTTAACGTTAAGCTACATATTCAGTTACATCGTTCTTTTTGCACGTGACATAGTACATCATGATGGTCGACATAAGAACTTTAGTGTGAATAAAAATCCGTTTTACTTCAGTAAATCTGTGGCAGTTTTCTCTTTTAAATCATAAAATTATAAGAATTATATTACGCGTTTCCACATTGGGTTAGTTGTCAGAATGCTTTACCTCGGTTGCTATCATTATTAATAAACTAAACCTCACTAAATACTCTCTTCTCGATTTCATTCCCAACCAATGGATTTCAATTTGACAGCAGAGATGACTAACATGATGCCATTAAGGAATGCTGAATAAAGCAGGATTATGATAGAGTTTATGAACTACTGTTTAAACTACCTTCAACCATGGAGGTACCTCCATGCTTCAACAGCTTGGTAAAACTCTTAATCTACTCTCAAGTCTCTAACACAATCTAGGAGAGACGTTCCTTCATTGTGCATGTGTATACAATGATGTTGATACTACATTCGGACACGTAATGGTGACTGATATATGTTCTAAAATGAGTAATAAATTACTTACAGCTACGAATGTTCCCCTCAAATGGTGAATGGAAGGTCGAAGAGAACAGTTATGGTTCCAGCAATCGAACAAGATTTTATCTCTGCAAATGATTAATGAATCCAATCCAATAGTGAATCAGCAGATGTAGTGTATCATTATGTGATATGTTTAATAATTGTAAAAATGAAACAAGAAGTGTTGCACTAACAGACACATTTAGTAAGTTTTACTTTCATAAACATTTTGTCTTGTAAGGTTTTTCAATAAAAATTGTGAAGCTATTACTTGGTTAAATAAACGACAGTTTCAACGTTTCACATATCAATGAGAATTACATAGCTATAATGAAAGTGACAATGGAAGCACTCACTTGAATGAAAGTACCTTGAACCAAACAAGTCAGCGCTCCTTAAGATACTAAAATGTCTCCATTTACAGTAACCTAAGTAGACTTAAGTATTATTTAGAAGTCCACAATAACTCTATCATAGTAACTTTTTTAAATCCAACTACAAAACTAGCATACACTGTCCGATGGTTGCACAACCTACAATAATTGTTAAATATTTGTTTTACAAATAGAAAAATACAGAACCAATTTCAAACCGACTTCAACTAGTATGGAATGTGTTTACTCGGGCACTTATAGAATGAAAGGGTAATTTAGGGATTGACTTCTTACTTTATCTGTAAGTACTTCTCCGGCCAGGGTACTGATGGTTTCACCGCTTCTTCGCCAAATCTAACTTCCTTGTCCACAGGAAATGGTGGGTTTCCTAAGAGATGTGCGAGTGTAGAAACATCGAAACTAGTATATATTTATGATATAGCCAACTTGTGTATTGAGGGGACACCAAGTTTATCGTGTCTTCAACACATTTGTCCTACTGGGTGTCAGTCATGAATGTTAACACACTCTCCTATTCCCTTCTTGCATTCACTTTATTTATACAAGATACTACCAATTGTTAAAGATGCTGTAATTAATTTCATACTACAAAAGTCTTAAATGGTGCTCATGTCTCTTCTTCTAGTTAACTAGCCTTAAATATAGATAAAAGTAGTCATGTAACTTTCCGTCAATATTTGTGATTTTACAATTTGGTCCTGGATTGCAAACAATGGTATGTTATGTACAATATATCTAGGTGTCTCTATAGATTACTATAATAAGTTGATTTTCTATATAGAATATTTACATGTTTCTTCCTAAAAATTACTGTAATTATTGACGTTACTGAGAATTAGAATTAATTGAAAGTAATAATCTTGAGTTGTCTTTGATGTATATATATTAGTAGCGATAAATATTGTCAATCAAATTCAATTTACTAATAAAATATGAATAATGAAACTTCATATTGGATGTGTAATTGCTGTAGTTTTCTATGATACTAAGCAACGTATTTTGTTATCGGACACTATATTATTTGCTAAAATTATTTCTTTATTATTAAATTTGTTTACCAGCTGCCATAATCTCCCATATTACTACTGCTGTAGACCACACGTCACTGGATTCTGTATACTGATTCAACAGTAACATTTCAGGTGGAAATTGGTTCAAAGTTACCGTAGGAATCTGTAAACGAAATAGTAATTTATAACAAACACAATTAATTTATTTTTTTAATATATTAATATTTATTCTGTTTATACTAATCTACAATTGTACACTTCAATAGACTCACAAATGATTTTTGATTTCTTAAATCGAAATGATGATAATTTATATTGGAAAATAATTTGATTGTGCCATGGGATGTTATTCCATATAGAGAGGTTGTGATCAAGATTATACAGTGTTTTAGATTACGGAGAATTTTTAATTGCATTTGTGAAAAACAATTTAGAGCGGTACATGTATGATATTGAAATTTAAAGACCTTTCTATTAAAACAATAATAATAATGATGATGTTCTTATGTAATGAAATCCACAAAAATATACCAAAACTCCAAGAAAACAAGTGATTCAGCTGGAGTATTTTTTTCTTTCTTTGGCTTGATCTAAAATAAAGTTTTACATATTAGGCTCCATTATCTTTCAAAAAAAACTTTTTTTCTGATTATGAACACAGTAAAATAACATTAAGTAACTAAATAACTATACTTATTAGACAGACTAAGAACAGGGTCATAACAGGGTCGATTAATAATTGAGTAATTTACAATTTACCTGTGCTTTCTTAAGACCAGCTATTTTTGGTGCATCGCCTGCCAGACAGAAGTCAAATAATTTGACCTGTCCTTCTTTGGTTAGTAAAACCTTCTTGGTTGTTAAGCCAGGGTGAAGGAACTGACAGAATAAGAAAACCAATAAGTTAAGCAGTTATTATATTATTAAGAGAAGAAGTGGGCTCACTTATGCCTTCTTGTTTGACTGAAAACTTGTTTTGTTTGAAGAAACGTTAGATACGAATAGAAACTTGACAACAAACAGTGATGAGGTTGATCTGATGAGGAAGAAACTACTATAGGACTAAATAAATAACAATATTTAGCTGATAACTTAGGCAAGTATTTCTTACCCCGAATGTCTTAAGGATGTCCATTCCTTCCAAAACTCCAGCTACATGTTTGATGACGTCAGGAACTGACAATGAACTACAACAATAGTAGTCTCCTTTATCTTTAGTATCACGTGACAAGACGCTATGCAGATTTTCACAATTGAGATGCTCACTAATAAGAAACAGTTTACCTAAAACAGTAGAAGAAATCATAGTTGGTTTTTAACAGTGAAATCTCCATAAATATTGTAATTTTATTTAATATGATTCTAATCGCAATGAAAACTGGCTGGCTTAATTTATCAATTCCAATTATTATCTCTGTTAAAATCCCTGATTTAATCCTGTTCGGATAATATACAATGATTATTGACTTGATCAGACGATCTTGTCGACTAAAGATAGTCCATGAGAACTTTATCTTATCAACTTGGCACTAATCAGGCCCGACGACGGATGGTTCGTGATCAATCGTTGACCGAGGATGTTAGCTTTTTAATGAAAACGATTCGATGCACGTCACATCTTTTCCCATTAGTGCGTTTTTAAAACATGTTAAGGACAATTAACAACTCACTGCTTTGGATAGATATTGCTTCAATCTTCGCTAGATGGTCCGATGCTGGCAATTCGAGACATTTTCTGATGAAAGCCTCCCAATGAATTTCTTTCTTTCTAATGAGCTTTTCTGAAGAAAAAAAATGCAGAAAAGGGTCAGTTATAAATAAAAGCGTGTTAACATGTATATATCAACATGTTGCACAAGATCACTTAATATAAGTTTAATATTTAATTGATATAAAATATGAGACGAATTACCATTCAAACCACCGAGTTGTCGAAAACAACAGAGCGATGAAGACACCTGTAAGTTTTAATTAACTATATCGATATATGACTATGACGCTAACATCAGCCTTGGATTATAGATATTTGTAATCACCAACCTGCCAGTGTTGTTATTACAACACACTTATTTTTCTCCTCAGCAAGATTGACAGATCCCATCCATCTTTTGTAGATTTTACCCATTTTGATATTCATGATGATGGAAATATCTTTCTCACTCAACATCCGGGGATCTTTTCCTGCAATCGCATCTGCTGTGGAATAGTAATCTGCCAAGAAATTAAAAGTCGTAAAGAAAATATACATCACGAATACAGACCGATACCTTCAGTATAATTTACACCAAAAGTTTGTGTTGTAAGTTGGATTAACAAAGGTAGCTATATAATATGATTATGGTTATTGCTTCTCTTTGGGAGGACATTTATGGATTAAAATAACCTATAAAACGTAATTTGTCAATATATTAATAATTTGAACTTAATGTTCTTATTGTAATGTTATACCCGCTCTCTATACGAACTCACGGTACTCTGGGCTCTAATAACGGTGTGTAATAATGTTGTAGTTTCGTTTATGCCTTCATTGATTAATTTCTTTAAAATTATCTTTATTTTGAGTAACTTACTAGGTTCACTTCCTTCAGAATGGTGCGAGTTCTGCGAGTTGTCCTCGTCAACAGGTATCTCTGGTAATTCTTTCCTGCTACAGAAATAAACGTCGAAAGAACTCGGACATTCTATGATAATACATATACTAAGAGAATTTTAGCAACATTACACACCTTGTTATTACTTATAAGAAAAGTTATCTGCTAGTTTCGAAATCAATACAACTAAAGCATTTAAATATACACTCAATTCCAAAACTAGAGTAAATTGATAAATAATGCTTACCTATCTCCTTTTTGATTGACTGTAAATGAAGTAAATATTTTAGAAAAAACATATTTTTCTATAATTGTTTTCGTTTTTGCTCAAGTATTGCAAGGTAAGAAATACTTTGTTGTATAATATTTCGAAGCAACAGGTATATAACCTCCGTCAAAATACAATATATAGCCTAGTAAAAATATATTTGTTTTAATGTTTGAATATAGTGAGTATAAAGTTCTGCATGTGAATGTAGTACAGCAACATGAAATAATACCAATGAAATACAAAACGTTTTTGCTGTAATATTCAAAATTGATTTTAGTAAAAAAAAAAATTACTGTAAGGCTAATGTTATTAATGTGTCATATAAAAGTGTCTTATTAATGTGTCATATTAATGTGTCATATATTAAAATGTGTTTAGCGTGACAATAAGATACCAGTTCAAAGCACTATTATGTAAATCGATATGGATCCTGTACAGGGTATTATGTGATCACTCTTATTTAAATTATGACTTGAAATCAAAGTAGCCCTTACTTGATTGGTTGATATCTAAGGGTCCTTTACCAAGTACTTTCATTGGATGACTTGAGCTGCTTCTCTGGTTTCTAAACCAAAAGGATAGAAAATTGAAGGAAACAGTAAATTCATATTTTGTATCATCAATGTAAACAACTCTATTGGCTGTCTTATATACAGAAAAGATATTCGATAACCATAATTTTAGTAAATAATGTAGGGACTGGGTTCAGGAAAGACGGGGGTGGGGAGAGGGTGGGTGTGAGTGGAGCTGTTCACATGTAACAATCAGTAGAATGTGCTATTCTCAATACTCACCCTCGTCGGTTTCTTGACACTGTAAGCGAAGAAAGAAAGAATACATTTTAGTTTTTAAATCTTTCTAAAGCGGCCATCGATTATAGAGAAGCTCGATAAGATAACAACACAATGACTCAATTTCAAACGATCATTTCGCTCAAATTTTCTTTAACTAGAAGTAGAAAACCAATCTGGTCTACAATGATGTTTCCTTGGCTGATTCTTTAGCACATTGAAGCAATTTACACCAAGCGTAATATACAATGATTAACAGCACCTTCTACACCGCCTAACCCCCCTAAAAGTACCTTCTACACCGCCACCCCCCCCCCGCCTAACAGCACCTTCTACACCGCCACCCCCCCCCCCCCACCATGTCATTTGCCTTCTTTATCTCATTTATAAAATAAAATCCAATGTAAGAATCGTAAAGTGTCGCGGTCATTGAACAAACTTACTATATAATATTTATGTTCAGAGGACTGTGAAATGTTAACACTTGCGTTCTGCCTCATGTTATTGCATGAACTTTCATCGTATTAGACTGTGGTTGTTATTTATAGAAGGTATCAATGAAAATAAACAAATGTACCAATGTTATACAAACTGTATTTCTATGTCCACCTCGGGATTATGTTTGTTAACATTTGTTCAAATATTGTTAACTTTGGTTAACTAATAAAAACCTATAACTTTTTCTTTTTTTCAAACAAAGTACCGTTAAAGCTTAAACTATGGTTTCAATAATATTAAAGTTTAACTGTGTGTACAATGCTTATACCTACATCTAACTTTCCTGACTGTGAAACAAGCACAAACTAACAGGCAACTGGAAATGGACCCGACAATACCAGCCACAATCACCCAAATGTTTTCTAAAGCGCTTTCTCGTATTGTGTGTACAGTTGCTGTAAGAAACAAGCAAAGAGGGTGTTCGTCTTTGAGGTGCGTGTGATCAGACTTCCGTTCATGACTACAACATATGCACGTGGTGATGACTTGCTAAGTTACATGTTATTGTTACCCAGTAACACACGTACGGCTTCTTTACTTTAAACCTGAATTTGAAAGAGTACACTGTAACGAAATGATACGTAACATTTACTTTTCTATCACAAATCGGTCAATTTTTAAATTGTTTACTAAAGAGAAGCCATTGTGAAGGGAAAGTTCAATGTATTAACAGTCAATATCCCCCAATACAATATACTCTATACACATTGCCTAATATCCATTACCAAATACACACGATACCATACACAGTATGCAAATGCCCAATACACAATGCCTAATACACAATACATAATGCCCAATACACAATGCCTATTACACAATACCCTATTTGGAATCAGTCGGCATTTGGAATACATAGAATGAATTTTGCTCTATTCAATGAGAGAGATTATAATATATTGTAATGTGTGGATTAGACCTTCACAATCAAAATCCTTCAAAATCGTACGTGATGACGTCACGTGCAATTGTTTCATTGCCACTTTGATTTTGCCGATTCATTTTTTTTATGTGGATCTCGACTGTCGATGCTAACTTTTGTTTAAACAAACTGAAATAAAATGGGAACTCCCACACCCATGTGTATGTGGTAACAACATATTCACTCCTATGAAAAACTATCACTCCCACCTCCCCTACCTCAGATGGTGGTTCATACCTTCATCGACTATGTCGAATACATATAAAAGTATCTTTAACGAATATTGAAGTATTCATGAAATAACTAATAATGTTAATGAATTATTATTAGATAATAATAAAAATATGTCGAATGAAGCTTCATCGACCCTGTCGAATCGACTGCATGTAATACATACAGGTAAATACCAATCCTTATTGGCATTACAAGAATATTGACGTCAAGTGACATTTATTCTAGAGCAGGAGGTATACACATTAACATAGCATAAGGTATACAGGTTATGTTCGTTTTAGTTACATATTTAAACTCTATATCTGGTTTGACGAATAATCACAATAACGGGATGTCGAATTATCTCTATACATGATCTTATTATATCTATGTTATATTAACCCTGTAATAAATAAGGACCAATACGGATTTGAAGAAGAAAATATGGATCTCAAAAAATTATTTTAAATCAACATTTTGTTGCATGATAGACCAGCGAAAGTAAACAAGAAGAACATAATTCATTTATTTCAAGATTCGACATTTAAGCAAATGTCTCCAGTGTGTGTCGAATAAAGCAAAGTACGCCATGTCGAAATTTAGTGTCGAAATTAGCAAACTAGTCATGTCGATTACAGCATACAATGTCGAACAGTACAAAGTATTAATCCGTCGCGCTATTCGCCTTCGTCGATCTACCTGTCGGATTTCACATACTGTAGAGGTCGGAGTTAGCAAACTGTGCCAGACACCACACAACGTTGGTCTCGGAATGTCTTTGCTTTAAACCAAGTTGTGACCTTTGAATTTGTCGCCAATTGGAAGCATTGTGAAAGTAATTTTACGAAGTTGCAAGAACGGAATTCAGTTTTAGATTTGAATATTTCAGTTTGAAAGAAGACACAGGAATGTCTAAGTGATCGTAAACTACACTCGCTACCCTGTACAAATTACTTTCAAAGTGTGCTTGGGTGATCTTTTATCTAGTGTCAAGGGATTTTAATTAATTCTACTCGGTTACAAAGTTACTCGGTTTGATTTAGTTGTTAATTTGCTATCCTCTCATCATGTCTATACCCAACGATCTCACTTACTCTTCTATATCCTGTGGTGTGCCTAGGGTATCAAACGTTGAGGGTGAGGGGGGAAATGCAAGATTTACCCCATTCTCGACTGATGTAAGTAGGGGATGAACTTTTATGGAAGGTTCAGAGACGACTAAAAGGTTTTATAAAGGATGGGTGTGGCATTTGGGTCGTTGAAGGCTCACATGTATGGGGAGGGGTCAGTGGGTCCTCAAAAAAGTACAATTTAATTTAGACCTCAACTGGTGCATTATGAGGTATATTTATACTCAGTATATAAATTAGGTCGATAATAAGCTCTAAACTCAAGGTTATGCTAAGAAATACTCTTGATTTTGCGAGAAGTTGAAAAGGAGGTGTACACACATAGCAGTAGTATAATCCTTCCCCGGCTAAATAAGAGCATTACCCCTACTGACGATGGAATATGTGGGACACCCCCACCCCACCCCCTAACACACACTCTGCTGCTAGCATCTGCCAACCTTATGAAACTTT
>JAIPMN010000340.1:17275-44436 GCA_020650975.1 Apostichopus californicus
CCGCCCCCCCCCCCCGCTCCGCAAGTCAGAAAACCCCTTTTTCATTACCAAATGAGAAAAAAATCTCATTTGGAGCACCAAATTGCATCTAAGGCCAGGTGAAAATGCAAAATTATATACAAATACCATGGAGTGGGTGTTGAAGTGTGCTATATTGCACCAAATTGCATCTGAGGCCACCTGGAAATGCAAAAAAATCCCTCCCCCAGGCCGGCCATCAGTCTTCAGCCCCCCACTCAAAAGTACCTTCATACGCCACTGGTTCTTTCCATATAGCATGTATACTAAATTCATCAATCAACATGCGCGACCGATAGACGTTTGCATATACAGTCCTGCTGGTAACAAGCTTTTTTCATAACTTACGTCATATAATCTATTCTATGTTCTGTATAGCCTACACTTATCGCTGTTTCACATCTCTTTAACATGTTCTACGATCCATCTCTGGGCCTAACTTCCAACTAATGGTGACTTGAATAATTATGTTGGTATATTCACCACATTCTGGGGGGGGGGGTGGTTCCGGGCAAAGAAGGGATGGTGGCGGGAGTGAACACTGTGGTTCCCATAGCTGCAGGGATAGCCTAGATGCAATTACATTAGATATAGCTCAATCAAATATAGAGGGCACCAGACAAAATTATCACAACGCTGCTCTTTCCCTTCATCATCGCAGGGTATCTCATTAGTTGATCGTCCCTATCAAGTTTGAGTATACATACACAATTCGTAGGCGACGTTTATGTTCTTTCTTTAAAATGTTTTAAATACCTTTGCTTTGAAAACCGGGTTTTTGAAAGGGTTTACGTATGTAGCTTTATCTGTAGCCACAAATAATAACGAGTTTTCTACAGCTCGAGGAATATCGACGAGTATTCAGATAATTTACAGACAGGCGTGTAACTGTCCACTCACACCGTAACACCACGCCTGTACCATTATTTTACAGAGATATACTCTTTACAGGTGTCGAGATCACAATTGATCGTTCCATTGACTTACACACTACATTCGTCACTTTCAACGCCCGCTTTCAAGTGTTCAACTCGTAGCCTACATATATATATATATCCTACCCGTCACGTGATAGCCGAGGGCTTGCTCTACCACGGCACCTGCAAATGTCCATATCATGACCGTTTATATTTTGAGATAAAGAGGAGCAAGTTTACCAACCACTTCCGTCTGATCGTTCGGAGTAATATCCTCATTTAACCAAAGAATTTCTAAACTGCTTTATATCACCTTAAAATCTTCCCTATTTTCACATTCAATTTATCTGTACTTTGATTTATGCTCTTATGCATATAAAGGCAGAAAAATAGTGACTGAACTTAAAAATATAAAACCAACAAATATTTTAGGTCTTTTTTTTATACGGTTAAACTTTCGAGCGGATGTACATTACTTTAATTGTGGTATGGTTCCAGTAACATTTATATTGTTGAGCAGATTTGCTACAAACCATTCCTTCGTCATCGTTCCCATGCAGCTGTTGACGACACTCATGTGGTCAGGATGGTAAACCGAACGCAAACTTTTCCGCGAAGTTTCTTTTCACGTAATGTAATGTATATTCAAAAGATATGCTTACTAACGGTTCTTGACATTGTACCTAACATTATTGCTAGGTTCATCACACACATTATGTCTGAGCTGTGTTGTCCCAGCACCGTAAGCAACTATCGAAAAGTTAACCGGCTATAAAAACAGTGGAAGTGTTTGCGCTTCCCGTTTGTGGATGGGCGTTATATTTACATACCTCTAACTATATAATTGAATTGCTATATATTCAGTTGTTCAGTATATTCCCATTATATCATGAAATACATAGGCTGAATTTGCTCAGTGAGCCAAGTATAGGCCTACTCGAATCAAACCACGTAGGCGTACACATGTGGTTTATATATTTTTGCATTGTTTTAACCACTGATGTGTGTATGCATTTCTATGCGACCGTTGTTTCCATGTTACTCATGAATAAAAGTCATAACGTCACAGAATCATATTTGATTGCGTAATATATCTTCCTATTACAAAAACAAACAAACATCGCATCAAGGATTATAGAGGGGCCACTATTCATGGTACGGCACGTAAAGAGGGCACTATTTAATATTTTAACAAAATGAAGTAATGCGTGAGCATAAACATAAACCAAGCATTTTGTGCGATATGGAATCAGTGCCAGTTTGTTGACCCCGCTCTCTACGTTTGAAAGGCAATGTACAAGAGAACATACAGTCAGCTCTTTCTGTGCACCCTTATCGCACCAAAAATGGTAAAATTTGAGTAAGAACTTCAAAAGATTGGCAATAAAAGCATAGAAATTACATTCAATTTGTAGAACACAAAACAGGCGACTCAACAACGAAGTAAACCGAACAATTTACAAATAGGAACTACCACAAAATTAGCCTAGATTCAGAACCAATCATTTGTGAACATCAGATAGTTTGGTCACAAGTAACACAAAGTTCAAAGTAGAAGGCTCGGAGTCTTGTATCAAGGCCAACGGCCTTCTCAAATCATCACTTTAATGGTCACTGGTAGCTTAATTGACTCACGAACACACCCAAACCAGGGAGCTGCTACTCTAGCAGCTCCCTGCCCAAACAGTCGCTCCCCGGGTACTACAGTGTGCCACATCAATGCATCCCGTGTGGAACTTCCCTACGTATAGGGTGCAGCCAAAAACCGTCGGGGGCAACTATACGATTTACCAGTCACCTTGCAGGTACCCATCTAAACACCTTGGTGAATGGAGGCAAAGGGGAGATTAAGTGCATGCCTCACCAAAGGACACAATGTAATAATCTGGCCAGAACTAGAATCCTTAGATCGTACTTGGAGCGTTGGCAGAGGCATTTGGATCAGACTGCTCCAACAGGAACGACTCAATGTTATAGTACAGCTTTCACATCGAGGGCACATCTCTTTAAAGTGGCTGGATTCAAGTTTAACGAAATGCATACATGTGGTCAGTCAGCCTTCAAGTTTACACAGTATACGGTTCTGCATTTAGGTCTGTGTGAGCCCATTAAAAATCATTGCTGTGTGTAATTGGAATCTTTTCTATATCTAATCTGCACTTTTCATACAGTGCATCTCAATACACGCACACAAGTAGGCCTTTACACGTTTACGCACACAAAACATACACAAACCCCACAACTGCTGGAAAAAATGGGGAAAAAAGACGCAATGAATAACCAAATTCAGGACTGAAGTTACCTTGACTAATGAAAGCTTTAAGTTATATAATGCATACAAGGCATTTTCTCGTTTATTCATGGAAAATTGAACAAAAGAAAACGCAAAGACTGATTTTTCCCCTTCTATTCATGGCAAATTGAAACATAATGTGAGGTGGTTTTAGGTTGTTTGGAGGATTTATGGTTGAGTTAGCAACTACTGTAGCTTTTCATAAAAAATTTTTAAAAATGGCAATGATCTCACAAGCCTTAAAGTTAGCTGATTTTGTTATGTCACTGTAGTTCTTTTGCTTGACTAATCAAGTTTTATATCAAATAGCAGAATCGGAAAAAAAATCCGATTTGATTATACAAGTTTAATTAATGCAAAAATCAAACAGTTGTGGATGGGGAACGAAACGTTCTTATTTTTTTCTAGTAACACACGGCAAGTCTGGTTAAATTGCTGACAGAACACAAAACCTACTTCAGCTTAATTATCCGTTGGAAAGGTACATCACGGTATATAGACACATTGACCCCCCCCCACCCCCCCCCCATCTCACATCTCTTTACTCTAACCTGAAATATCCACTATCTTCTACAGCTTCTGTTGGTTCAGTGATGAGAGTAATAACTGTAATGAGGTAAGTTACAACTTCTGGGCTAAAATACCCTGAAGTATTTCAAGTTTCTCCATAATCACAATAACATTACACTACAAATAGTCAAGTGGCGCACGATGCTGTTAGAGGACTACGGTTTGCATTAAACTTGCAGAAGGCTACCTTAGACACTTTCAGTGGCGTAGCCAGCGGGGGAGGGGGGTAGGGGAAGAGTTCCCCCACAAAAATTTGGGGGAGGGGGTGCAATGGGCGACGGTGAAATATCAATGGGAGTCAAACAAAAATATACATATATAAATGTACCCGAACCTGGGGGATGGGGCCGATGATGGGGACAGGGGGAGGAGGGGGTCAACTACTAAGAGAATGCAATGAAAAGTCACCTTGAACCACGAAATAGAATGTGATGAACGGTCACCTCAAATATATGTGCAGTGTCTCTCTGAGTGGCCATATATATAGTTTTCAGTATGTGATATAAAAGGATGGTTTTCGACTGCGCAGGCACACAAATTCTTTCTTTTTTTTTCCCCAAAATGTGTGGTAAATTTTTTGTACCAAAATAGGAAAATTTTATTACACGACTGTAGTTAAAAAATATGGAAATGATACCACCATTTTGCATCGAAGCCCTTTTCAAAACACATAAAAGGGACACCCCCACCCTTTATACCCCTCCCCCAGGACGGCAATCCACCGCTATGAGCCTGAAAATGGGGACAGAAAGTTTACTTTGCCCCCCATCACCCCCCCCCCCACATAAAAAAAACTGGCTACACCCCTGGACACTTTTCCCTTTGTTAATAACCCAAGCACAATGAATCAATGGAAATGCATGATGTCACGACCATAAGACAACCGTGTGGATCAACAGATACAAGGTTGAACAAACTGTTAGATCCATGGCACAACTCCACAATCTGAGGTAAAGTGTCATGATGGTCAAATCATCTGTTAAGTAGTATACCCATAGCTGATTTTCAAAGTGATGGATTCAGTTGAGCCCCCTCTATTGGCCTACACCTAATATGAGAGTGAAGTCATGGTCATTTTATCCATATACTCCAGGAGGGTTAATGAATGTTAAATTAAAGAAGGATTTCATTTGACGAACTCCTTTCGGAAATCACCACATCTTAGTATCAGAACCCGTCTCCATCCAAGAAAGGCCATAAGAACTGCCTGATCCAACTTGCTAAGTGATGTGTCAAATTAATTTAGATTTGTCAGTGAGTAACTTGGAGTTACAAATTACCATGAATCTAGAGTGATCCTGGGTACTTCCGGTATTATGCATTTCCAGAAAGCCAACTGGTTAACTTATCATCCCCTGTAGGGAGGGCAGGTTTCTGTTTATATTATTAATGTAGGCTTATCTCTTCTAGTCTTTTATGACTACCAGGAGCATCATGATCACAATTCCCATGTAAGAGGACAATGTGCACTAACACTAAGACAAATGTGACGTCATTTCCACGAATTACCTGTGCTATGGTTGAGTGGATACAGGTGGTGGTATTAGAAGCAACGAAGCCTTACATCTGGGAGGTTATGGATTCGTGTCCTGGTAGGCTCAAGTAACATGAGTTTCTTCATCCAGCAGAAACCCATGTCCCCCCCTCCACATCTGAAATGGTTTCCTAATTGCAAAAAACTATCCAAACTTTATAGTTATTTATTGAAGAGAAAGTTATACAGTATATTCTGTTCAGTTTCTTCCACATGATCATGCACATTTCGATAATATCCACAAAGCTTGACTCTTGATGGGTCTTAATAGTATGTAACACCGTCATCAGCATACGGTTAAAGACTCAATGTAAGGGAAGGCTGGAGTTTAGGAGTGCATCAAGTTGTTAAGTTTTTGTAATCAGGCTCTATCTTAATTGAAGTTTACTCAAAAAGTATCCCCTGAGAGTATTTTAATATGCTGGTTTATAACACACCAATATACACTACACAGGTTAAATTCTGCACTCTCGTACCCTCCACAAATGTTGAGGATTGAAACAAAGTTATAATTAGTGATTAATGTTCATCATGGACTTAGGACCAGGGAGGAGGGGGGGGGGAAGGGGTCAACTACCATTACTTTGAAAGTGAGGGGTGGGTGGGTTAGGAGTATGATTTCCTCATCAATTTTTTGACTAGGGTTTCTCCCCACATCATTGATTTAACTGAATTGACAGACTATTACAAGCAAAGAAGAGGGTGCCAGCACGAGGTAATCAAATTAGTTTTTCTTTAATGCAAAATATCGTGTTCAATTTATTACGACAGCTCTTTTTCATAAACAAATATATAAGGAAAATTGTGCTTTCTTTTGAATAAAATCAAAGTTTAGAAGTCACAACAGGCAGCGCAACGTTCCATTTTGTCATTTGTGATATCACTGTAATATCAGTGCCAATACTTTTCCATTTGATTTTCATTCTTTCAGAAAGAATGACAATAGTGTTGCACTAAAAACTACCCTCGCTATAGTGTTAGAAATTTACATGTTTTCATTCTGCATGTGCAGATCTGCCAACCTTTTGAAACTTTCCAGTTCTTCCAAACCAATAAGTTGCAACAAATTTGTATTTGGGGGGAAATTAAACGAAAAAGCCTGCAAACAAAATCAATCATGCCTAAACGCAAGAATGAAAAGTATACATAGAACTTACTTAGTTAATAGGCCTACGTTGTTCATGAGAACAGTCAAATAGCAGACCGGCCGAAGCCAAGTAACAACAGGTCTTGCAGAAAAGTTTCAAATTACTCACTATTTGGTGAGCATGACCAAAGTTCTAATTGCCACAAATTGAAATTCACTTGCCACTGATATCGTTGTAGTCTACATTAACCAGTGTGCTAGAATTGTCCTAATACAATGCTAATGAAAGTTCATAGGCCACTCAAACTTGAACGCTTTAAGTTACGCTCAGTTAGGCCTAGCCTAGTCTAATAACAACATTTCTACGCACCTCGGGAAACATTTATAAGTAATGTTCAGATTGATATTCAGAAACTAAAAGTAATTAAAGAAATCTTAAAAGCATGTGAATGATTCATTAACATGACGACTACACCTATTTTGTCCAATTCAAATGGTCATCACCAAGGCCTCATTGTCATGGCTACTGTTCGCATGTAGTTAGGCCGGTTAACATTACATTATGACGGAGTCAAACGTTAGGCTAAGTACGTCATAAGATAGCTGGTCAACAAACTTTTTTCATTGGAGATCGTACCGATCAGTAATTCTTACCATACATCATGTTAGGTTACAAATCCCTAAAGCTCAAACACCATCTTCAGTTATAAATGGCAATTCTAAATTTAAATGTGTTCGATGATATTCTTTTGCAAACTGAACATGAAGTTCTGAAGTTCGTAAACACTTACCCCATCACCAATTCCCATGGATATTGGTCGTAGACACAAATCAGCTTACAATTTAAACACCTTCAAGTCCACACGAACAACCTTGTATTCACCACATCTATGATAAACCATTAGCATGGTCACTGGGGTTATTCTAAGGGCCAAATTATGTCGGTTTACCATTGTTCCAGTCATCTATTATTATCACTACGGTCTTCGGATATCACGCATTCTTTGGGGAAAACATGTACACCAGTACTTTTCATGACTTCTCGTACGATATACGGAAAAGGCTTACTATACTAGTTGGCAGCTCTGCATGATTCAGAAAATGTTCATAGCAACATCCAAAGATAACCACTCAAATTAAGCGTGCGTGTTTCGATGCCTAATTTATACTTTGTCTCTTTCAGTGACGTTGCAGAACCTGGAAAGTGTCATTTTCCGGCAAACTAGGAGGTATTTTAGTCAAAAGAATTCTTTGTGCGGTACACACCAACCCATGGTGACGATCCGTTTCGATAGTGTCAATGAATGTTTATTATCAAGCCTTCGTAGGCCTAGTGCCTACGAAACACATAATACGGGGCTGCCTATGTGTGAAGGAACATTCAACTGGTATGGTATCTCCAAAAGTCGAAGAATTTTTCTTAGCTCTTTGGGAAAGTTGTTCAAATTTCTCTATCACACAGATCAATGGACAACGTTGGATTTCCTTCTCCTATGTGAAGATTTCATTTCAAAAAGAGTCTGAAGCAGAGAAATAAAACTAACTATAAAATTGTCCACAAGGGTCAGTATCTATTAACCGTTTCAAATGTAAGACATAATAATGGCAGAGTGCTTGGTTTTCATACACATACCACAGGAAAATACCATACAAGAGTCAAAGAAAGGGTGGGCTTATTATAATGACAACATGACCATCAAACTACCATATTTCCCTCCAGATTATACATACGGTGCGATTGCACCAATGAAAAATCCTTACAATGAACACCTCTAAAGTTTGTAATTTTAAAATCAGATGAAAAAACAAAAAAAGTTTTAAAAAATGTTTTCCATTCACTGAAATGAGAATTCCTACATGAAGGTATGAAATTAAGGTGGTTATTACTTCAAATATTTTTTTTCTTTTTTTTTTGGTGTTTTTTTTTTTTTTTTATTCTTTTACTACAATCATTCCAAGTAACCAAAAGTTACAGTGACGAAAAGCCCACATGCCTTTTTCTTCTTTTTTTTTTGTAATAGTATTTTATTAACCATTTTTTCTTTTTGTTGAAGTTTTGGTTTTTGCAGGGCATGCACAATAAGCCATACATAGATCAAAGGAGTACTAAGACAGATCTAGAGAAACTGGTTAAAAAGGGAAGTGAACTCGAACAACTCAAAACTTAAAAACAGAAAATATTTCTTAAAGATTGACCAAACACTATATATATATAATGATAATAATAACAATACAAAGGACTTTTAAAAATTGGTTACATTTTGCGCATCAAAATATATAGTATGAAAAATTGTGAATTGCATTATTTTTGTAACAATTAACATGATATCAGCTTTGGAGCGCAACAGATAGCAGCATTAAAGTAAACTGAGAGCTGAAAGAGGGCGCTACAGATAAAATATCCAAAGAAACAAAAAAGGGGTCATTTTTTTCCATATGATTTTTCTTTGTTTTTTTTTGTTTTTAATTACCATAACAAAAGCATTTCAAGGCAAGCAGATTTACATGAAAACCCCTCGTCACGGACAGATGGCAATAATGTTGATGACGATGCTCCAATCTGAATTAATTCAAAGATAAGGCAATTCACTACATCACATCGTTGATAGTTTAGAAACCCATGTCACATAAACAGCTTTGATGAAATTAGAAGAGAGAAAGAAAGAAAGTAGAGTGATAGGTCATTAAAAACAATAGAGAGGAGAAAGAATAAAAATTGATTTTAAGAAAATTGTTCTTAGTGTTAAAAAATCTAAATATTACAATGAATACAATCACACTGAAGGTTTGACCCAAAAAATCACAGCTTTGACCTTTAAAAAGTTTGGAGGAAAAAAAGAAAGAAATAAAATCAGAAGAAAGAGAGAAGTAAAACCCATGAGTGTAAAAGAGGAGACTGGGACGACAGTAAAAGAGGGATGATATAAAAGAGAGCCGCAAAACAACACTTGCAACTCCAAATCTGCATCTACACAAACATTACCACAGCAGTCGCTTGGAACAAGAAGAGTTAAAAACAGCTTAAAGGCGAGGTTGGCAATCTCTCCGCCCCCCTCCATCCCATTCCCTGTGCAAGAGTAAGCTGGTTCTCTGAAGTACAATATACCAAACCATATCCATCATTTGTTTCCAGCAAGGTACTGAAACTTGTAGAAAACTTCAGGACCAAGCCTAGCTTTGATAATAATAACCCATAACCATACAATGCTGTTAATTAACCATATTATGCAATCCCAAGACTTGGAAGTTATGTTTAGGCTTGGAAGTTATGTTTCGACTTAAAAGTCGGTATGACAACCAGCAAATATTCAGGAGAAGGACAAGTCATACTTTTCTATAATGATTTTTCTCCATTAGCACAAAATCTAGAATGGTATTAGCTATCTGTGTAGAATAGCGCCTATATCATGAAAGCTATTATCCATACTATCATATTCTAAGACAGCCTCCTTAGCACTTACCAGTCACAAAGCTTCCCCCCCCCACCCCCCTCCAACACCAACTCCGGTCTCTGTTGGCTCTACCAAGTGTAAACCTCTCGCTAATTTCTGCTCTAACAGCATGAGAAGCTGATGAGATAAGATATTGTAGATGTGAAGGGTGCTGAGAGTCGATTAAGAAAAGCCATACCAACTAAGCATCATTATAGCTAAAAATACCACATTTAGTAGCTGTAGCAGCATCGGAAACATGCACACAACTCCTCGCAACAACAGTTCCCTACTCACCCTCCCCCCTACTCACCAACCCCCTCCCCAATACCATCCCCTAGCAGAAAGTTTTCAAGCCAAAGAAACAGAGAGAGACAATATTTCAGGAATCTAAAGAGAGAAACCAGACTGAACAAACATCAATGTACCGTGCCAAGGAAAGAAATTACAAACATGAGCACCATTGCTGATATTATTTTTTTAGTCAATTTGCACTTTTTTCCATGATATTTTTTTCCGACAATTTTTTTCAGTTTTTTTTCTTTTTAATTTTTTTTTTTTTTACAAATTCCAAAAAGCTGATGTTTAAGCTACAGGGTCAAAAATGTTCCATTGTTCTACTTTGCAAAAACACAAAGGACTAGTTTGGTCCCAATTATGCTGAGTGTTACACACACAAAAAAAACACTCAAATGTTACAGTAAGTAATATTCATAATGCTTTACACTAACATGCACAGTAGTTTACAAACTCATTAAGAGCCTGTCATTTCTCAAATCAAGGAGTTGACAAACTTTGGCTTGTGAACAATAATTACAAGCTTAAAAACCACAAGTTTTTTTTATCTCTTATTCTTCTTCTTAACTTTGAATAAGTATACATGAAAAATAAACTTGAAAATGAATGACTGGGCTATTCCACATCAAAGATGAAAAAAAGAGACAAAGCCCAGATCTACCTGATCCAAAAAATGACAGTAAAAGAATGAAGAGTGGAAAAAAGTGTTTTGTAATTTATAGTCCTTGTGTAGGACTTTTCCAGTTGTAAAAGCATTTGAAGAAAAGGTTGAATTGGTCCTTCACACAGAACTGCTAGATTCCCACCGACTGTTACATTTACAGATGTCAACATCTCCATATGAGGAGAATGGCTGCTATCTGACCTGGGCTTATAATTCATATCAACTGTTACTATTACCTGGCATCATTTGCCCTTCCATTGTTCGCCCTTCCCTTGTTCCCCCTTCTCCTATTTCCTTCTGTTATCTGTTTCTTTTGTTTGCATGTGGCTAATTACCAGTCCATTATTAAATTTAAATCAGACTTATATATTTATTTGGCTTTCTTTACAATCAGAAGACAAGCCATTAATTAATGTGGGCACGGGAATTGGTGTGGTAAATTATTTAAATACCTTTCTGACAAAAGAAATATTGAGAACACTATACATTGCAATTTTTTCCCCTTCAATAATTTTCATCTTTGATGTTATTATTAATTTGTATCTACTTATTGATTTAATTGATTCCAAGGCTGGCATGATTTCCAAAAAGATATATTTTTTTCTTATTCTTTGTTCACAATCCTCCTGATCTCGGGTAGGAAACTTTGTTATGAAAATGAGCATATGGACAATCCACTTAAAGCACACACCATTATTGTACCTCCCCCAAAGGATAGAAAATTATAAATGTCCTATTTGTTCAAATTTAAAGTGACGGTCTGCCTGACACTAATACTGTAGCTTCAAATTATAGCAGTGGATACGATATTTAAATTCTTTTTTTTCTACGTTCTTTGAAATTGTATGAGTTGGAAAACAACAGCTATTGCACACTATTCCTTGTTTTATCTCCTTTCATACTTTGCACAGGGAAAACATTTTGAAACTTTTGAATCAGGAGATTGATTTATCTATGACTTGTAAGCACTAACCCAGATCACTCCCTCCCCCCCCCCTCCCCTTGCACCCACTCTGATTCCTATAACCCCTGTCATATCAGCCACATACTTTACTGTTTTCTTTTCTCTCTTCACTAATTCACCCCAAAATTGTCTGACATAAAAGTGGCTTGGTATGTTTCAAAGTTGCCATGGATTAATAGCTTTTACACACAACCAAAGTTATTGCAATTTGAAACCAAACACCTGAAATCCATCAACATATTGATTTAGAAGAATTAAGATTCCCTTCCAGCCAGGAGGAGCTTTGGCATTCTTTTCTATAGTTGTAAATAACAAGAAAAAGTGATCACAGAAAATTGGTAACAATCAAACCATCTACATAAATATCTAATAAATCTACAGATTGATCTAAAAAACAGCGAAAGACCACCTACTTCCAACAGTGCACCCATGATAAAGAGAATATTACAAAAAAATATGACACCCCTAAATCAACTTGTCGTTGCCGCATCGAGAAAGCAGATGACCCTCGAGAGGGCCACTACTGAGTTGTTAACAAAAAACTGCTGGAGTAAGTTTTTTTATTTAAGAGATGAAAAGAAAGGTCCATTACAAACAGATTGAAAACGGCAGTCATCTTCGAATTAGTGCATCGGCTAGGCCGTTTCTATAAGAAACAATCACACTTTATTTATAACATCTATACAAGAAAAAAAAAGGAGAAAATGGAGAAATTGCACATTAGTCCTTTTGCTTTTACCACAAAATGTTTTTCTTTCAGTGATAATAAAAGAACAAAAAAATAAAAAAGAAATTACAACACTGTTTTGATTCATATACTGTCCTCAATTGTTCAGTGCAATTGCAAAGAGCACTTTAAAACAGTGGCAATTCAGAAAGGCTTTCTTCCTTCTATTACAAAAAAAATAAAAATTAATGGGTAAATATTGAAATATTTAAAGATGTCAGTCCTCTCCAAATTACCATGCATTGTAACACCCCCAGCAGGGTGCCACCCAAATGGGAAAGAAGCCACACGAATGTACAAATGTCAAACTGTGATATTGCCACTACTAACTTTTGACCTTTCTTCATTGAGCCCACCCTACACATCCCTCTTGAGTAGCACATGATGCAACCGTTGTTCACACAAAGATGGAGAATCTTAAGAGTATCGAGTATATATATAAAACATAATAATAATAATAGTAATGACCATAATAATTAAAAAAAAAATAATAATAATACATGTACACTTCTTTGAACTGTTTTGTATCCAAACTTAAAACATGCGAATTTAACGTTCCGACTCAGGCCAGCTTTCGATTCCGTGTGCAACCTATTTAAAAAAAGACTAAAACCGAACCCACACTGTCTCTGTGAAAGTGTGTCAAGGTGATTTTAAAAGTTTAACACAATCCACACACAAGAGTGAACACATTACACCACCTGAAAGTACCAGCAGTAAGTAGCCAAACGAAAAAACCTGTTCCCAGACACACACTCAAAAGCCAATCTCACAGAAATTTGAAAGTACTATTGTCCTCTGCTGTCTACAACAACGATTGCTTTCGACTTTTCACTCTCTTGAAATTGAAACTCTAAACACCGCAACAGTTTCTTTGCACCATCTTTCTCTGCTCTAGCATCTTTTCCAATAACTTCAAGCCCTTTCCCTTTTCTTAACCGTCTCTTCCACAAATCGCAAGTTTTTCTGTTTTTTTGCTTAAACGACAACAAAAGAGTATTTCCACAAATTCAAGAAACTGAACGATAAAACATCCTTGTCAGAGTGGCCTCCTAGAAAACAAATGGAGTCAAGATTTGTTTTCCTTTCCTTAGACGAAAAATTTACCATGTGATTATAAAAGACGTTACACCCAGTTCCTCTGGCTTATTAATCATTTTTGCCCCCTAAGTTTTCTATTTATTTCATTTTTTGAGTCAGTGAAAAAACGCTGTGTCATTTTTTTTCTAGTTGCACCTCTCTTCTCAATCGAGCAAACAAAACATCAACAGCTGCTACCCAGAGGAACAGAGGGAAGGAGAGATTGGGGACATCATCGTTAAATGATCGTCTGACGGATGATCCAACTCTCCACTCAATGTCAGATGACTTACTCACAGCCTACACTGGTGGTGACTGTCATCCAAATCATGACAAAATTATGGTTACAAAAAGGCTACCGTAAACAGGCCCGGACCGAATCAGAGACCAGCGGCGGTTCACGGTTCCCTTTACACCAAGTTGTACTCCTTAAGATTCAGTTGTAGGATGGTGTCTTTCACTGCTGCAAAGACAAACCGGATGTTCTCTGTGTCTGTAGCACAGGTGAAGTGGGAGTAGATGATCTTGTCACTGTCAGGATTCAGCTCCACAAACATCTTCAGGATGAACTCCCTGGCAGCGGTTGCATCCCGTGGTGGGCCTGGAGAAGTAGAAGAGGAGAAACAAAGCAGAAAATATTTGAAGAAACCTTTATATAAATGTGATTGAGTTACCTCTTTAAAATGAAAAGTGTGATGCATTGTAACATACATGCTGTGTGTATGATAGTCCAACGCAAGTCCTACTGGATTAAACCAAAGAGCGAACGGTTTCAAGCTTGGAGGCCTACTCTGAACTACGTTGTAGGAGAAAATTATCAGGAAGCTTCTTCCAACAGCTTAAATATCACAATTTAACAACCGACAAGTTTAAAACAAAGCTGTAATTAAGCAGTCTCTCCATTAGCAAGTTATTTGCATGAATAGAATATCATTCTCAAGCGCTTTTGTTGTACCAGGTAGGGACGACTACAATCAGGGGAAATATTCCCATGCCAACAAGAGCATTTTTCTTCTAGATAGTACACACAAATTACAACGACAGGAGATAAACCTCACCAGGCAATTTGTAGATGCACATTACCATGCCAACAGAGCACTTTTAAATTGATATGGCCTTTTCTTTGGTATTTTAAAGGGAGACAAATTCATAGAGTAACATCATACTTCGTCATGTTAGTGTCATATCATACATACGACTCAACAAAGTAAAATTCACTGAAAAGCTAACACTTCAAGAACTATCACAAAACTGAACTATTTTTAATTTTTATTATTTTTTTGTAAACGAGAGAGTGGAACTCATGTGTCAACTTTTTAATACCCCTATGCAGTTCAAAATTTGTGTAGCATTGTTTAAGACTCTGCACTTTGTGTCTCTTATGAAATGTATTGGTTCCTGCATGAAAAGAGCTACACATAGTGGCTATACATAGTTTATCTTTGGACTTGTATAGCATCTTTACCATTTTACTATGGATAAATTATTCACTGCTAGGGGCCAATCCTTTACACTTGGACATTAGCAAGGTTTGTTTTCGGGAGGGATGGGGGAGGGAGGGGAATGTAATACAGGTAATCACACTGTTCTGAATGTAGGTTATTTGAAGTTATAAGATATAAAGCAATTAGCTTTCAAGTCATTTCCTAGACACTCAACTTTCAGCTTATCTTTGCTAAAATCCTCTGCTGTTTGCTGTCCACTGATTGCTGCATATTACTTTCCATTTAGCTACACACTCTAGGGATCAAATCAGCAACAGAAAAACTGACTGGGAAACTTGAAAAGAGCTAAGGAAAAAACAAAGCTCCTCCTAAACTCCCTTCCCCTGCTGCTTAAGGAATGATACTGGGGTTTGATGCCTTCTTACATGGTATATGCAGACTTGCAACAAGTGAATAGCTCAGTTTGGCAGAGCATAGGACGTGTAGCCCTCGGGTCCTTTGGTTCCAATCATGATCTAACTACAACCTTTCTCTGCTCTGTCAAATTGCATTATTTTAGCACAGAGCGGGTTGACAAGACAGCCTTACAAGTTATCAGGTACTACTATTTATTATGGGCGAAAAAAGCCAGTTTGTTCCAAAGGGAGTCACATAAAAATTAAAATGTGTGCGCCTTTAGAAGGTCGGATCAAACAAAAACAGGAACACAGCCCAGCTATGCCTATATACGTACCATCGTAAGAGGGAAAGTAATCTACAAGGTGCGAGTGCAAGATTTTTTCTTCGAGTAGATCTTTTTTATTCAGAAACAGGATCACTGATGAATTTTGAAACCAAGGGTAAGTGATGATAGTGCGGAATAATGCTTTACTTTCTTCCATTCGATTCTGTAGGGGAAGAGAACAAGTTGAAAATAGTTGTTAGATTGTTACAGTAAAGGGAACAGTCCTAATTCTTCTTAAACACAGCAAAACTCTTTTTTGGCAATAAAACTTTAAAAAATCCTGGTGATACGGCAAGAAAAGTTTGCTTGTCCTGCAAATCATTTTTGCTAAAGCCATCAGACAACCTGTGAGATTCCCCCCCCCCCCCCAATACATCTCTCTATATGGTAAGAATGCCAATGATACAGTGATTACTATATTGTGTTTAATTTAACAGTCTGTCTACAACACAACCCATTAAACCCAGGGAAAAAGTAAACTATATGCTCTAAATCAAACAAACTCCCCTGGTATGAACACACATCTATCAGTTGGCTATCACAAGCACAGGGCATCAAGACATTCCACACCACTTTGTGCAGACATTTTGGCTAGTGTTACGACTATTCTGTTATCAATCCCATTTCCTTGTCAGAATGAAATAGATGTGTCTAGCACAACGGGCAGGAGAGAGCCATTACAGGCCTTGTTCACTTTAGAGAACACAACGAGAATCAGGATCCTGTCTACCCCCACCCCCCCCCCCCCTGAGGTAACAAGGCTAACCTCGAATGTGTCCACATTTGAGAAAGCAAAGTGGATCAACGTTGAACGACAGGGCAATTATGCAATCACAAAAACACAATGATTGTTTACAAGTCATTGATCCCCTGAGCATCCACACTAGAATCTTGACCCCACTAGCAGGGTGAGGATCCTCCCTGACAGGGAGATCACAATTGTGGGGTCTGATCCTGAGTACTCCAGCATCCACATTACTATCTTGACCCCCTAGCAGGGTCAGGATCCTCCCTGACAGGGAGATCACAATTGTGGGGTCTGATCATCCCTGACAGGGAGATCAGAACTGTGAGGTCTGATCCTGAGGACTCCAGCATCCACACTACAATCTTGACCCCCCTAGCAGGGTCAGGATACTCCCTGACAGGGAGATCACAATTGTGGGGTCTGATCCTGAGGACTCCAGCATTCACACTCCTATCTTGACCCCACTAGAAGGGTCAGGATCCTCCCTGACAGGGAGATCACAATTGTGGGGTCTGATCCTGAGTACTCCAGCATCCACACTCCTATCTTGACCCCACTAGAAGGGTCAGGATCCTCCCTGACAGGGAGATCACAACTGTGGGGTCTGATCCTGAGTAACTCCAGCATCTATACTACAATCTTGATCAACCTTGGGGTTCTCAAAAGTGAACAATGCTACAGGACTTCTCGCTAGGTATGGGTGATACTAGGAATGATGACTGCCTATTTGGATGCTGAATGATGATGCTCGGAATCAAGAAACAGGACACACTTACCTCACTGTCTGATTCCACAAGGACTTGGTCATATTCAGATAAGGCGACTAGAAACATTATGGACGTGACATTCTCAAAACAGTGAATCCATTTGCGTCTTTCTGATCTCTGACCACCTACGTCTACCATCCTGAATAAGACAAAAGAGAGGCAAAAATATTAGATCATGGACAAACAAACCAATTTCATAAACGGCGCATACACATTGGATATTCTCATGTATCCGTGACGTCACTAAATAGTGATATGTATTAACATGCAAAGAAGACCTGAAAAAGGCATAGACTCGCCATTTGGATTGGAAGAGGAAGTTGGGCGGACCCTGAATGTGGGATAGGTGGCGCAGTTCTACAATGTTACGGCTTTAGTATGTTAGGTAGATGAGGAAAGTGCACATGTAGAGTGCAGACAGGTAAGAGAAGAAGGAATGGTATCCCACCAATTCAAAGTGTACTGACTGCTCTTTTTGCTTTTAAATGCCAGGTTTAGTATTTTAGCCTTCACAGATGAATTGATAAAAACACAACATTCTGTTCTTGTTTTACACATTTTTGTCATTCTATTTCACAAATATATGAAAACTAACAAACTTCTCTAAGATACCTCAGGCATCCTCCAATGTACATAAAGGCCTACAATTTCATACCGGTCGGCCAAAGTCAAGTTCTCACTGATATTTTCCTGAATTACATGTTTGTCAGTTACTAATGTAACTGACGTAAGTCTGAAAGCAGCCCAATAATATTTTCTGATAATCGACAGTAAGATAGGGCCTTACTTATAGCTACTGAAAACATGCCGATTCTTTGACTGACAATTGTCGTTAACTTACTCATCGTGTGTTAACCTACTCATCGTGTGTTAACCTCCTCATCGTGTGTTAACCTATTAATCACTTGTTAACCTTCTAATCACTTGTTAACCTTCTAATCATGTGTTAACCTACTAATCACTTGTTAACCTTCTAATCATGTGTTAACCTACTAATCACGTGTTAACCTACTCATCACGTGTTAACCTACTAATCAAGTGTTAACCTACTCATCATGTGTTCACGTTAGCAGTGGCTACTGACAGAGTTATTGCCATTACCTATTTTTTCCTACCAGTTGGCCAATGGCAAACTCCAATTGCATTTAGTAATTATGTACAATTAAATAGTCCCAATTTCATATCCAGCTGAAGTTCACTGATACGACCACCTACCTGAAAATAATAGAGTCTAAATCGAAAGGGTATTCAATAATTCCTGTCGTGGGCACTCTTACTCTCAATACATCCTGTTCTGTTGGTAGGTAATTTTGATCTGAAATTCTTTTAAGATCACTAAGGTAGCTGAAAAGAAATAGAAAAGAGAGCAAAATGGTAAGTACAGTATCACTACATACAGTAAGAGAAAAGGGATATTGTTTATGTAATAAAGGTTGACAAACAAAGGATAACTACATAGTTGAGATAATGAACTGTAAACCCAATGAATAATGGCAAGTGTCTTATCCACAAATAGTACCTACACTTTTAACATTTTCCAACAACTGACAGAAACTATGTATCATTGGTAATGCATTTAAACCAGAGAGAAGACCCATCTCAACCAGTTACTTGACATATTATGAACATAAACACCAAAATTCAAGTAGCCTAGTTTTCAAAGGTTGACCAGCAGGTCAAGCCTCAGTGCCACAAACAATATAAGAACATACTAACAATAACTGTAGCACATTCACTGCAAAAGACATTTTTGAGTTTTGAAGATTTTTAGTCACAAGAAAGGTGCTTACTTATCACTACAGTATTCAAGTAAGACAGATCTAAGGTTTATCTTCAAGGGGAATACCAAGTTTACAAGAAAATACAAAACTTTTAAATTGGTAAGTTACGATCTTCAATTTTGACTCCTTGTGACCTCAAATACATAACCACTGACCTCCATGCAAGACAAAAGTGTTCTTTGGCTTATGACAATGTTCTGCATCTTAAGTATGTCATTTAACCTGTCTTGACCTCAAAACACATGAACTTGACTGCATACAGAATGTTAGGTTACCTGTCTGCCTAAAACAGACTCAACAACATTACAGGTATGCCATTCATGTGAAAAGACTCGATACTACAGAACACATATATGACGTACACTACAGTACATTGTTCTTAAACACAAATCAAGTTCTAAGAACAGGAAGGGAAAGCGCACTTGGAATTTGGTACAAAAATGCGCCAGCCAACTATGTGGCAGAAATTGATAATTCAGTCCTCCTAAGAGCAGCCATTAATTCACAATACCATTATTAACTGTATGTGAAGGTTGTGCTTACTGCCTCATTTTACTCATGGATGGATGGTTAACTGACAAAGGGGACTGTGCAACAGTTTAAGTTATTAATGCATTCATGCTGTACTAATGTACAGTACTGTATGCATCTATCAAGTCCAGGATTCCAGGAGAGCGCTACATTGTGAAGTAGTATCATACAGTACTTATCGTTATGCTGTATTGTGCTAAGACAGTATACAGTATACAGTATATATATACAGCATACTGTAATACTGTAGCAACAACATACATAATAAACTGTACTGTCACAATTGGTAAGAGTACCGTATGTAGTAGTATTAGTAGCAGTGGGTTTGTCATGTGCAAAGTGAGTGTACTACGTAGAGCATTTCGATTGGTAATGTGCATTAGCATAGTCCAGCATTTCCATTTGACTTCCAATGATAAATCTGTCAATGCAAGAATCAAATGTACTGCAACCTTATCATGGGTCACTCCCCAGAGCTACCCCCAAGAAGAAGAAAAAAATAGAAATCATATTTTTCTCATGTCCCCACGCTGCTACTGACTGTTACTATGGTGAGTAGTTAAGGCTACCCAAAATGGAACAAGTTACAGAAACGAAAATGAATCCTTAAAAATAAGACTACACTTTGAGGTAGTAATCGATGTACCCAATAGCACAAGTTTTGGGACACTGCCCATAACTAATATTTAATAACCCTTCTACAGTAAGTGTAATGACATGTAAAGTACATACAGTACAGTACAGTACTGTACTGTACATGCAGAAAAACAATTACTTTTATACTATACTTGCATATTACCCAAATTTTTAAAATACTGTATATTGCCAAATTTTTATCAGATAAGTGCTAATTAACAATATATATATTCCTCCCAATATTACTTATTTGTCTAACAAGGAAGGCTCAATGTAATAAATCATCAATCTGCTCTTAAACAGATCTGAGGGGGGATGTCAAGGACCAGTAAGAATGTGAGTGTGCAAGAGATGATCATACCTCAATGATGATGATTTTACACACCTCTACAAAACCTCATAAATACTGGTACAAACGTCACATGTACTGTACACACCCAATACTGTCTTACAGTGTGGAAAACATCTAGGCTACTAATCTTACACTGTGTACCAGCAACATACAGAAATCCTGTGGAGATTCACTGAGTAAAATTAACAATAGGAGTCAATGGACCGTCACAGAGAAAGCTGTATCCTGGACATTAATCTGTGCACTGGCAGTGTACAAACAACCGACAAAGGAGCGTGGTCTTAGTAACAAAAGTAACATCTATTGTGTATAAGAGTTGTATTTAACTCTTTGACTCCTAAACTGAGTAATATTTCAGACTGGATCACAAATCATAAACCAATCTTATTTTCTTGATACCGACTCAGAGATGTGCTCACACTGGGCGGCACCGGGCGGCTGCGCCCAGCAGTTCTGAATGCCGCCCAGCACAAACAGTATTTTAAACATTTCCGCCCTGCACATTTTTGATGATAATTTAACAAATTTTACCATATCCAAAATCTGGGAGAATACATGGCACAGATTAGGAAAAACAGCACCATCTAAGCATACTTTATGTGCAAAATTCGTCCAAGGGGTACCCCACCCATGAGGTCCGTCTCCCAGGGTGTGGATCACACTACCGCACAATCTGCCCGCCACTCAAATATTCCTGAGCACATCCCTGCTGACTAATGCTTTATAGACACTAGAAAGTCCACAGGTTTAGTCAGAGGTCTTGTAAACACTGAGGTGAATACACGAACCAAATCTTCAATGAATTTACGAGCTCCGATACTTACCTGTCTCCAGCCTACTTATGCACTTTCCTCATCTACCATACAGTACTAAACTGGTAATATTTTAGCACTGAGCTCCCCCCAATCATACATCAGGAACTCTTCCCTCAGAGGTAAAGCAAATTTTACTTCCTGAATGGTAGCCTCGGATGATGGATGACAAAAGTGCATAGTAGACAGGAGAGAGGTAAGAGAGAATCCAAGTAAATTTACCAGTTCATACGGACGTCCGTATTGTAAAGTACAGTATTATGCTTACCAACTCTGACTTAAAATGAGCTTGGAATTTTGGAGAAAACATAATAAAGGACTGACTTACTTTATTTCCCAACATCAAGACAAAAGAAATTAATACCATGTTGACCAATGGAAATATAGCTTTTCTCATGTAATTTTGAAAAAACAACTTTACTGTACCACAGAATCAGTTTACTTGTTTCTATTGTATGTAATGTCAGTATATATGCATACTATACAGAAAAGCACTGTTTCAACTTTGATAACATGTTGTGTGGGTGCTACTGTACGTACAGTAGATCTGCAAATATCTCTTTATTCAGACTAATTAAATATCATGTCCCTGGATGTCCTGAAGAAAATTAGGTCACTTTTTAAAATAAGACATAATATCTAGGGTAAGACAAAGCCAGCAGAGGGAGACACATGAAAATTAGTAAGATTGACCGGTAGCCAAATATGAACTGTCATTAATCATCATTTGTCCAAACTGGTACAAAGTTCCCTCCTAATGCAAATTAAACCAGTATGTGGCACAATGTAAATAAAATAACTTTCAGTTTCAGCACACATCATGAAATATGCCTATAAAACGTCTTCTCTTAAAAAACTATCTATTGTCTTTGCATACTCATATTGTGTAAGTAATCTATAGTCTTTAAACTAAAAGTTTTGTTTGATAGAATTTTCACTTTCCCTTGAGTACAAGCCTGCACCATTAAGGTAACACACGGAAACAACAAAGTTATTCTCAACACATTCAATGCACTGAGAATACAGATTCATGAGCTGATCTTATCACTGCTCAAGTTTCCATCATACATCCTTTATACAAAATATTCTTTACATAAAAATATATATATATATATATATATATATATATATATCATGTAACCTTTCAACCTTCAAAAAGGAAAGTAAAAAAAAAATAGTGAAATGAAACCAGCGAATAATTTAGTGTTTGATTCTCCAAAAATGTTTTAATTCCTATGGTTCAGTTTGTACAAAATTGCTACACATAGTTGCATTGTGTATATAGCAGATTGCCCATTCTGTATGGCATTCTTTCATATGATACTGGATGAACTATTCCCTGAAATCTGAGAATAGGTACACGGTACCCAACGAGGTGATATTGACAGAACGATAATATTCCAGTGACAGGTTTCCTCGAAACAAGACAGCCCTGTTACAGCATTTTCAAATATACACTTCTACTTACTACTTTGCTGAATCGGTTAATTGGTATTCTCTTCTCCTATCGTAGCACTCTTGGATGCCTAAATCCTTCCATATAGATTGTATAAAAGTAATATGAGGTTCTTCAAAAGTTGTTACTGTTTCATGGTCGACCAGCCTGACTTCACTTGCTTTTGTCTGTAGGAAAAAAGAAAGTGAAATTGATCTCTTTAAAATGCAATAATCTACTTTACATCTTAAATGTTTTATTTCATAATAATGCACAGATGTCAGATACCAAAGCTTGATTTTAATTTCTTAATTTTTTTGTTGGGGAGGGGGAGGGGGACAAGAGGGAAAACGGACAGGATGGTGGCAAGGTTTGAGAACAATGTAGAAAAGATTAATAACTGCAAGGGAGACAGGTTTTGAGGTGCAGTGCAAATTATTATTTTACAGTTTGCAAACCCAAATGGGTAAGATGGACTACATAGGATTACAATTAGCATTGTGCGGTAGTGCAAATTTCACACAACCGGTAGTGTTGCAAAATGAATCGCGGTAACGTAACGTAACAGGATTTTTCTCAACTTTCATCTTGGGTTCAAAAGACTTAGTTAAGAGACTGTCAATGTCACATTTTCAATGGCATAGCCTAGGCCATGTACATACTCATACATACTCAAGCTTTAATAGCCAAGATTTTAGAACAACTGTCTGTAATGGATTAACAGTGGATTTTTGGCACATTTCCTTGCATTCAAAGTGGAAAACCTGAAGGAAACTCTCAACATCAAATGAGGGGAAGTCATTACCAGACTTTCAAGCAAGAGTCAGGATTCTGACTTTACTTGAACCAAAGCCTTAATAGGCAGCAGTAGAAGGATACTATAATGCAGCATTAACCTATAGTATGTTCCATACTACAATCCACAGTTAAGTTTCACTTCATTAGTTTACATCTCCTTCAATTACTTTTCTCAGTTTGCTCTGAAGATCTGCTTTATTATTATATTATGGTGCTAAAGCTCTTTCTATCCTATGATGAAATGATGGTAATTAACTGAATTGCATCATACCCATTGTGTGCTACTATACACAGTGGATACCAGCCTACATAGTCAGCCCACTGCTTACAGAAATAGGCACAGCCCTATGTAAACCACTGTATTCATGCATTCATTACCTTTGTACAGTACTATGATGAAACTGACACACATAAGTCACCCTAAATTTTTAGGTGGAGGAATTAATGTCAATCAGAAAGACTGACACAATTTCACATTCCTTTCTTAAAATATGCAAAGTTAGGTAGTCCCATTTCACAAAATTATCCGTATAGTTCAAGGTGTGTTTCTTCATTACCATATAGCTGCATTTTATGAAACTTTCAATAATGGATTTTTTATGCATACATATGTGTGTGTGTTTCTGTGAAGTCTGTATGTGACTAAGAAATATTTTTAAGAAAATGCTTTTACAGTCAGAAACTGTGGCATTTATGCAAAATGCCAGCTTTAAATCATTACTTCATAACTTCCGATTGCACTCAGCTGATGAATAAGACAGCTGATATAATTTTGTATATTATTACGTATACATACCAATTTCAGAAAGGAATATTTGTTTGGTGATATATACTGTACAAGGTAGATATTTCAATTCTGATGTGAATTGAGCCACATTATAGTATATATTCTACTGTACAACACACTAAAGAAGTATATACAGTAGGATAGAGATACAGTAGTGTACCAATCATGTTCATGTTCAGATTTGCAATACTAAATATTGGGCAGTACCGTCTAGTTTTAAATAATAGCCCAAAGTGGGGAATATCGGAAAAGAATCATAGGTGAAACATGACTCGTTTTACTTCTTCAATCTACTGTAGAATATAACAACTGGAATGACAAAATAAACTTCCTTTCATTCCACTTAGTGAATAGGGGATATGAACTGTAGGCTACAAGGTTTCAAATTTTGACCTCTATCGATCTCATGTAATCTTTGACCTCTTCATAAAACAACATGGTACTTGTTCTTCGGTGTATAGATCTACATATCAAATATGCAGTTCAAGGAAGATACACTTTTTGAGCTATCGTGTTAATGACCTCACCTCACATCCACGCACACTTACACACAAATTGCATAGGTTACTGTACTTGCATGCCCAAGAAAAACAAGAAACTGTTCCTTTGGCTGCTATGCACACATGCCAAAATGAAAACATGGCTAAAAGTGACTTAATCACGTAGGAAATAATGAATCAATCTTCAGCTTGTATTAATCAATGTAAATGTCAGACGTGGCGAGATCAATGAACTTTAGAGGCTCAAAACCGTGTAACAAACTCCATATAACACGTGTACAGTGTTTTTCAAACATGTAATTCAGTCTTGGTGGGTTGATGTAAGTTGGTTTGCCTATAGGTTGATGACATCACAGTGGTCATCAAACCAATCTTTGGGATGAAATGCCTACCTTGCTTAAACATTTTCGGGGAGAAATTTCTTTTTCTGTCGTCTGTGCATTTTTCATGGGTACATGTAGTACTTTTACTCAAATTTTGTTTTATTTAAGGATCCATTACCTTTTAGTGTAGGAGCTGTACCAATATTATAATTTTTTGGGTCAAAGTATGAAGTCAATGAAGTGGGAAGTTTCAAAGAGGTGTGTCGCAAACTCTACCCGAACGGTAAAAGCTCACATACTGTACTTGATGGTGATACCATCATCTGTTAGCAGTCAGAAATCTGGGGTCCATGAGATCTGAAAATCCTGGGACTGCCAACATGTTTCATCTACATGACCCTTGAAAAGGTGATCCTGTATTTCGTCTTACACCTTCTTCTTCCTTCCAGAGTGGCTGACTAATGCTGCTGACTAGGCCTACTATTATATATATAATTATGGTACAGAAATTGTATTCATGCATTGATTAATCTGAGCAGGGCAACGGAGATTAAAAGCAAGCACGGTATCGCTTAAACTTACTTTATTTTCTGGATCTGCATACGGAATCCTGAGTGTATCCATGGCTCTGATCATTGAATTAATAGCCATAAAAATATTTTGGTACACCAATTTGGTGAAAGTTCTCCTATCTTCTTCTGTGTAACCTGCCCCATGAATAATTCTCATCTGTTTAATGAATGTACTCTTACCACTTTCGCCTGTGCCTGTGATGGGAAGAATATAAAAAGAAATAAAAGTCAATAGCTTTTTGAATCAATATATACATGACTGTTTTTAAGGCCAAACTCTAGTCAATGAAAGAAATCACGAAAGAAATGGGTAAAGTATTGTACATTAGACAAAAGCACAGAAATATATGATATGACTCATAATTGACAATAAAGTTGTTTTAGAAAATCTATTGGAATTTTCCGTCCCCCTGGGAAGTTCGTCCACAAAACTTGGCAGTGGAATGAAAAGTACACAATGTTACACAATGAAAGTATGACGGTTCCTACTGTAAGTGTGTGAGTGGCACTGTTGGAATTAGAACCAAATAAACCATGACTATACAGGAGGCGGATTAAGGAGCAAAGAATAGGATGGAACAATCTACATATCTATATGTTTGTGGAACTGGTAGTTGTTTAGGAGTCCCAAGTCTTTATTGAGGCCGGTGATGTGAGACTTAATACGAAAGATCCAATTGATTTCTTCCTGTTTACGTTCAGTTACAGATTTGAAGTTAGAAGCAATGAAAATACATTTGAGGTCTTTGAGAGAAATGTCTATGAAGATTGAAATTTTCAGAAACGGGGAATCCAGCAAAATTATCACGAATTGATATTTTGTGATTATTAGATTATTTAGGTAAGCAGAAGAGCATGTGTCATCTACTGTACATAATTGCCCTCTTATGCAGTAGAATATGTAAATGACATTGCTAGATTCACAAGACAGGGAAGGGGTGAAAATTATCTCCAAATCAATGGGCACTAAATGGCACAAACTGCAACACTGCCTAGCACTGCCAAAAAAATTCCAATATATTTTCTAAACAGTACTCCTTATTTGTCAATTTTGAGGTCATATATCTTATTTCTCTGCTTTTGTCTAATAATATTTTGTTTTTGAGTACACCTGGATTTTCCTCATAAAATATATATATGCATATATATATATACATTTATTAAATATATATGTGCATTTATGTATATGGCAGGTAAACAGTTAACTTATAATGCACAGTGTAACATTTAAAAGTCAAGAATTCTCTGATACTTAAAAACATTGAAATGTCAACTGGTTCAATGACTATCTTGATGTACACATCTACTGTAATACAGTATCTGTTGTAGTATTATAAGGTTCAGTGTTGCAGTTCTAAAATTGTATTA
>JAIPMN010000340.1:44446-57388 GCA_020650975.1 Apostichopus californicus
GACATTGAAATCTCCAAAAAATTATGCATGTTTCAAAAGTTAATTGTTGCCCCTTTTGCACTGATAACCTATTCTGAAGATATTTATTCAATATTCTGAGAAAAACCAAGTTGAAATAGCTAAATGTGTATTTTTTGTCACACTGTAACCGCGGAATTGCCCATTACAGTTCCTTAAAATACACAAACAACATACAATTCATACAGTGATCTACTACTGTCACATAACTCTTCCATCTTTGTGCAAAATTCATGATACTCATTCAATCAAATGCTTTTTGTGTCTTTTATGTTTTTTAACCATACAGTTCTTCAGTAACACAAGACCAGAATCCCTGCTTATACTCATATAATTTCTGATACAACTCTTCCAAACCACACAAAAGCAGAACTCTGCAAGCTTAAAGAATAAGAGAAACAAATAAAACCTGTAGTAGCATACATCTCTCATACTAGCACAAAGAAACACCATAACATTTATTACACTATTCATTTAGTTCTGCACTATCAGTAAACCACTCAATCCTATATAGACTATGCATATACATACAACACAGTATCTTTACTGTATGGAAAACACCACACTGTATAGTACACTCTCAATGGTACTGTACATTCCACACTGCAGCAATGAATGCCCCATTGACTACTCCTATACATTGTCAAGGTACAATACCAAGAAGAACCTCCCAAATGGCAAATTATTACACTGTACACATAGCCACTGTCATAGCAGCAGGAATCCTGGTAATGTTGTATTAACCTTGCCTAGTACTGTAGTATACTGTACAGTCCTGTGTGAGAGCACTTAATTACACACTGGTTTTCACAGACAGCCAGCACACAGTATTTGGCATATTGAATTCTCCCGTTCTCTGTGACTTTGTGAATGCAGGGTACACTCACTCACTGTATGGTACATTAGGTGTAGCCTAGTACTGTACTGAATTAATGTCAAACTACAGTACAACAACAGTGAAATAAATGGTAACCATTGCAGTAAAATACCACTATGGGAAAATGCCTACACAATGTTATGGATGGAATCATACTCCGTAATTACTTGCTCTCTGACTTTCACTTAGTGGAAGAGAAAGTGGGAAAAAAAGTGAAAAAGAAAAGTGAAGAAAGGTGAAAGAAAAGCGAAAAGAGGAAGAAGAAAAAAGACATGTCTTAATGAGAACACTTAGAATCTTATCTAGGGTACTGTTACACTAGATCCGGATCAGGTGCCCTGATGTTATCAGACGATCATCTCTCCATGGGGGGTAAACTTATGCATTGATCCGGACGCATTTACACTTACACAGAGTCATACTCTGATGCTCCGCGCTATGAACCGAATGTTGGATTGGAATTGTGTCATGCGCAGCCGCGGATTGCGTAGTACGTATACTCCAAAACTTTTGTTGTCATGGTTTATAGCCTTAGGGTGACAATACTATGCTATGCAGGGCCCACACGCATTCAAATTACATAGGAATTAGCATATGCATGTTAATACATAACTGGAATTTCACCCGAGAGTGCATGTGACGTAATGAGTTCACCGGATATCTCGGGTCACTGTTGATACGGAAGTGTTTACATTGCAAAATTGATCTCAACGTCCGGATCAGATCCTGGTTTCTGCCAGCATCAAAATAGGAGGATCAGATCCGGATCTGAAATGCGTTTACACCACAGCCGTGATCTCTACGTCAGGATCAGATCCTGACGTCGAGATCTGATCCGGATCTAGTGTAAAAGCACCCATGGAGTCAAAAATCTTACGAGGTACTGTTCAGACTCAAGATCGCAAGATTATTCTCCAAACTCACCCAGTTTCTTTTAAATAAATCTTTTATCTTTTATGTCTTAACAACTAAAATATTGTGATATTGTATATTGGCACAACATCTGATGCCTACTACATTCGTCATTCCCAAAAAATTGCAGCAGTTTTTATCTTCTTTTTTTTCCTTTCCATAACTTTTGTGAAATCTACATTATCATTTAATGTTAAAACGAAAGGTCTCATGATGTAACAATGACTCTCTAATCAACATTCATTCCAATTTGGGCGGGGTTTTTTATTCCAGTTTTTACTTTAAAACAAAACAAACAACCTGGAAAGAACTGGTAGCTTTATAAAACCTTGAGTCAAAACTCACATTCTTGTTAAGTTTGATTGAAGAACGTAATCATTATATGTTAATTCAGCGTTCCGACTTTTGGTCTGCTGTTCTACATCCAAAGCCAGCTCATTTGTTTGAAATGTCACATCTTCAAATGACTTTTTCATAATGTTGTGGAAAACTTATTGATGATAAGGAAAACATAGACATTGGTACTATACGACCACCAAAATCAACCCAAGTACGACAAAATTAGGCTTAAACTTGACAGGTTAAACAATTTTGTGGGACGCAAAAATTTCTGCATAGCATCAAACGATCCACAACTTGCTAATGAAAAGTTGCTTAAGGATTGGTCACTTCAAAATCTACAGATCTGCAACTTAAACCGAGAAGCATCACATTGCACAGATGTTAGATGGCATTGCAGGGAATTATTTATCCAGTATCACGTCACAGAATGCTATGCAAAAATTGGTCCAATTGCTCTAAAAGTTGAAAGATGTGCGTATGTTTTTGACACTGCGAACAACAGTAATTTTACGAGAGACAGACTTCAGAGTCTTCAAAGATGCTACACAATATCTGAACAGTTTAAAAGACTACAGCAATATTCATACTATACATACTGCACATACTATCAAGATTTTGTAAAACGTGTGGATTGTACAGGGCATTCATTACATTGGTGTTACTGTGACTTACAGCATTCCATTTTGACTGAATCAAATAGACATTACCGTGACAGGTTGACCAGAAATCAGCTATGATTTCTTCAGGGTGGATGTCGTAGTTCAACTAATTGCAACCTTTCTTTGAGGACTTATAAACTATAAGCTTTCATGATTAAATTGCCAAACAAACAAAAACATTTCCTTAAAACAACACACTTGGTTTTTAGAGAGGCTCAAATCGATCTGATCAGATATTAACTGATCTATAAAACAGTTAGGTATGGACAGCCAGCTACTGTACTGTTACTTACAGGCACTCACGGTACACTGTACAGAATGAGACTATCAGGCATCCAAGTTGTAGGATTTAATAAAAGTTACATGACCATTGCAGGTTGTCAGACCAACTATTGGAATGCAATGGATCCACATATAGGAATCTTATACTGTACACACACAAAAAACACAGACAAATGGATTCCAATTTAATTATAGCAACATACAAGTACTTTACAGATAGAATCACTAAACTTCTAAGATTTTTCTTCAAGAAGTAAACCAAAACTAGGGCAATTCCATGAATATGACCTTAGTTTCTAATGCACACATAACAGCAGCACAATATTAAAAAGCTAGTTAATTATTCCAACTGTACCTGCTGCACAATGTGAAATCAATGGTGAAAACTAACAAAACACTGAAGAAAAACACTACCTTCTTGTTTCAAGGTTGCCTCAATTTTCTACAGATTCATGGAATATTAGGGTACTGTATATCATTGAAAGTCACTTGGCCTTGACAATATGAAGTTGATTATGAAGTCAAGCAAATCACTCGTCAAATCAGTGAAACTTAAAGAGCTGCGATCTCATTGGGTTGTCGTTATATTTGTTTCCCGAAAGGGAAAACTATGGAGTCATTCTTACAGACTATGGAGTCACTCTTACCGACAATGGAGTCACTTTTGTTGACCTTGTGCAATTGTGAGGGGGACCGCGGATTGCCAAGTCGGCAAGGACTATAATGCGGATTGCCAACTTGGTAACTACTGTTACGGTTAGAATCGTCCAACACGGGCAGAATACAGAAACGTTGTACTCAAAGCTGAAGCCAAAGTGAATTAATCAGGTCACACATCCGGAGCCTATGCATGCTAAGTTCTTCAATACCCCCCTCGCTACCTTTCGGGAAAATGTTAATACTGTAGTTTTGATTGTTGTTCTCACCTAATGTAGCAATGTACAGTCGTGCTGAATTTTGATATTGTTCCCAGATGGGTGACGACTACAAGTGGTGTGCTGCAGGTACACTGGTTAGCAAAGTCAACATCAACCAGCACCCGGGTCTTACCGGCCAGTACTAATGGGAAACATACTATTCCGGCCAGAACTCCCCGAATGCCACGACCGGCACTTTTATGGTCCATCAGTTGGGTAGAATTCTTGTCAATTTAACATGTACTATACAGTAATGAGCCTCATAGGACAGGACACTGAACAACGTCAGCTAATACTCAATTTGTCCTGGTTACGTACCTGGTGACTACACAACGTATTTCGTGCTCTTCTGAAATGTGAAAATATTCAATTGCTTTGATTGTAAAGAACTTTTTATGCCGATATTCAAAGAGATACAGTTCTGAATTTGCTGCAGACTAATCCTCATATAAAGTGGGAAAACCAAAAAGTGGGAAAACCAAAAAAGCAGCAAATCTTTCCTGGATAGCCAGAACCAGAAAGCAAGTTGGCTTAGAGATTCCCTGCCACATTAGAATTAAAGAGAAACACTTCAATGATTCTTATATGTTGACTTCTAAGATCTGCAACATTCTTGCAAAATGCAGGACCTACTTCCCAGTCAAGTAAGGAGATTATAGTCCATGCTTTACTTTTGTGATTATCATGTCTACAAGATTGTCTACAGTATTAACCTACACTAGAATGAATGTCACCAAAGATATACCTTTTGGGTTATTGGATGCATGCTTACAAAAGAAGTCATTTGACCTCTTTAGACGGTCTTAAATGACCTTTGACCTTCACACAAAAGAAGAGTGACCTTATACTCTTTTACACTTTGGCCTCTGGTGACCTTAAATGACTTTTGACCTGCACCAACAACAATACCACAAGTTATATATATGTACACATCTATATACTGTTAATAAACAAATTGGTCTTCAGTAATAACTGCATCAATAGTCACCAGGCATACAGTACAATGATTTTGTGTAATGTTCCACCATATGTCGTTAAAGCTGGGTGCTTTTTTAAGCAACTAATACTAACAACACAGTAAGTACATAAAGAGATGTTCCCAATGGAACAGACTTTTTGCTGCTGGTAACGTACAGTAGGTGGCCAGATGGGACAAAAGCCTTTCAATGGTGAATAAACATACTATGCACTTTGGACTGACATTTGCTCTCTTGTTTTCTTCTCTTGTTTTTATCCTTATCATTCTGCAACTGCGCACAAAGCAATTCAACATACATGTCAGTATGTATGATATAAAAAGTGCCTCTTTACAAGTAGCACACATATTACACTACAAAACGATAACAACATGCAAAACAAAATCAGCAACCCTGTTGCTAGCAATATTAATCAAGGGGGTGCTGCTTTCCTAGCACACAATAGTGAGCAATTTCAAATTAGGGGGCCACTAGAAAATAGAAATAGTAGTTTCTGCCACCAGTTTATATTATCCTCCATAATGCCACAATCAAGAATGTTTAACCCATTTCTTATGATTGAAGAATTATAAAGTAGCAAGTAGTTGTGATAACTTTAAGTACAGTACTTCCATGGAGTTTTTCTAATTTTGATTTAACTGATCATTCAATTACACTAAAGGCCTGTAAATGGGCACTACTACTTTATTACAACAATAAATCCAGTAGTCTAGACCTAGGCTATATCCTACTGTGTAGCTTGCTGCAGGCCATAGCCAAGGTTCATGCCACAGCATACTGTCTATACAGGAGGCCTTCCCAAGCCATCTTAAACTGTACAGTATGTTCTTTCACAATTCTTTTCCTACTCAGTTGTCAAGGCTAGGACAAAACTCTTTGTGAAAACTGTACTCTCATTTATATTGTTTGATCGTAACTTTCGTCCATTGAAAAGCTCTATTACCTAGGCTTATATCCACTATTCTCATACACAGTAAGTGATGTAGCCTGTCATACATATAGTACACAAAAAGTAGCCTATACCCAAGGTCAGTTAGTTTGTACAACTACTGCGTGGAGAAAATTCTCGGGGATCGTTCAAAAGCACAAAAATACGGAATTCAATAAGGTCTCAGGTGAAACTGTTAAGGGTATAAAGATTGATTTGTGAGTTTCTATAGTAAGTGGCAAATAGTGGTCACAATTGAGCTAAATGAAACAGTGAAGAATATAAATAGTTTCTATAGTAGCCAGGGAATGTTCCAATCACAGCAGTTTGTCATGGCAAACTTTTTTCGGTTCAATGGGTTTGCTGTCACATGTACATCATATATGGTTGCAAATTGTGGTAACATTCTGCCTGAAAGCAGCATCTCCTGTGTTGGTACCAATTTATGATCAATTGATCATTTAAACAAACCTACAGAATATTACACGAAACATGATTACATTGACCGAGCTGAGAAATATTCCAACTTTCCTGAACCAAACAGTATTAGTTTCCAAGTAAGTTATGATTAACTGCACATGATTAAAAAAATATCATGGCCCGCCAGTTTTTAGTTTTTTTTAAGTTTATAACTTATCATTCACAAAGACCTAATTGCTATATTTCCATAATATTTGTTTTTTCAAATATGAATACAATTGGAAGTTTAGTATCGAATTAAGAATAAACAAAATGAAGATTTCATTAAAAAAAAATTGAGCTTGAATGGGTAAGGTAAGGATCTGGTATGGACTATGAACTACTTTTAATACGCGATAATAACAGCGCCCACATGAAAGTCAATGTGTAAAAACTGACTACGAGTGTGACAGTGCCAGGTTATATACAGTATAGCTATCATGTGATCTCGGGTCACCTGGCCATTAAACCCAAGCTCATGCCTGATAATGATGGCGGCAGCAGCAATCTTGGCAGGCTGTGCTTAGTATGCAACTTATTCACCTGTTATGATCCATCATTAATGTTAAGTCTATTTGCAGCCTGTATGAGAAATAGCAATATCATTTTTTTGTCCTTTGAGACAGTCACCCTTGCAAAGTACTATTATAAACAATGAAACCGTCTACTTTCTTTCTTTGCTGGATGCTTTCTCACAGTGTACACAAAATAAAAACACTCTCCTCAGATGTTAGTTTAGTTTAAAGTAGCCACATTAACTACTCTCCCACAATGTAAACACGACAGACACACGAACAAAGAGAATTAGAAACGAACAAACAGTGCAGGGGAGAGGAAGCAGGCAGCAGGTTGAGGTTTGTAACAGTGAATAATAAACTGTCGGTACAGAAACATACCGTACATCATTAAGTGATACAGCGTCTGTATTGCAGGAATGAAAGTTTCAGCACAAACAGTACAAGTGAATGAAGATCACAGCAGTGCTTGGTCTGTGGTGATTTAATGTACCATGTAAGAACATCTAGTTATTTGGGCCTCATATAGAAATGTACAAAAACTTGGTTTTTTTATCGCTACAGCAGCTGACAACTTAGATAAGTACTGTACAACGTCTACAGCAGATCATTATACTGTTAGTAGCCGGGCAAATTATTCAGGATCTTATGGACAACCAGGCCTCACCTTTGGTTGTCTAACAGCAAATTTGAGGGGATGGCTTAATGTTGTTGTTAATCCACGATCATCACAGATAGCGATTACAATGATCTTCTGTTGGATTCTTTATCCTCATGAAAATACTAATCTAAGGACCTACAGTATTCAAAGTGTATCGAATACTGCCAGGGCTCACCGTGGGCATTGGGAAAGTTACTGAGGGGGAAGGCAGGAAAGCAACCTCTACTTTAGACATAGGAAAAGAGAGAGTGCTATGGTTGTAAGGAGATAGGGTAGTGAGGAACAGGTAGCTCTTGACACTGTGTCCACATTGCAATGTTCAACTTTCTTTCGATTACACTATAGTATCGTTACACTGTAAGGTTACCTTCAAGTATAGTAGTGGCCAAAAAAACATTCTTCACTGATTAAACACTTAGGCTTCTCTAAATGCAGAGAGCAATAAAGTAATTTTTTAATCATTTCTATGACTAGTATCACACAGGCCATCATTACACATGTAAATAATTTAACAGATACAGCAGAATAGAACCCCACATACTGTAAGGTGTCCTGTTCTCACTATATATAACTACTGGAGGTATTGGCATATTACCCTGGCAATTCTACCATTGGGCTGTACTGTTTATTCATTGATGTAACTTTTGAATTAGCAGCCAGATTAGAAGGAGGGGACCTTTGCAAATCTGAATACCTACTTTGGACAGAAATAACGTTGGAAGAGAGACAAATCTTTGTTATTGAGTAGTGCAATATAAAATGGCTATGTCAGCATTAGAATATTTTATCTCATTAACATGCTGTATACATTGACAGTTTGTCCAAACATATGACTACAGTGAATGTTGGCAGTGTGTGTAGGGCCTTGTAATTTCAACTGCTACAGAGTACTCTACTGCATTTGTCTCCGTTATGTAGAAATAATAGGCCTACATAATGTCCCTAAAATAGTCAGTGTCAGACTTGAGTATCATTCGCAGGATTACAAACTTCACATATGTTTTTCCACCTTCTAAGTCTGAAATATTTGAAGAAATTGGCCAAATAACCGTAGAAAAGTTGTGTGCATAAATCAGCAAAGTAGCATAACCTTTTCAATTGGATGCCATTTGAAAAATATGCTTAATATACATGTAACTGCAACCCCACCCAAAAAAAAAGCCCCAAATCAGCAACTTTTTGACCAATTTTTCCTCTACAGAAGTCAGATACAAAAAGAAGTTTTTCAAGAGCCTACTTTAAAATGCTGACAGAACATGTTCAGAATTGTGAACAAATAACTACAGTACTACTCTCAACAATCAAAAGAAGTTGTAACAACACCTTTTGTCAATAAATACCGTCACCAACACAATAAGCAAGAATTTGTGCATCTAGCCTAGTTTGTCCTACCGCTTTACTAAGCTGGGTGGGGTGCTATACATGCAACCGAGTGCCACTTCATAGTGGCTAAATCAAAGCCCTGTTTGTAAATAAATCACAGTCATAGAACCTACCTGTCCAAGTTTAACATCCCAGCCACAAGGTGTAACAACAAACACAGTATGCTTGCCATTTTGCATATTAGCTTCTGGCCACTCAAACACGCACTACTGTACACACTATGTATTTTTGTAATGTGAGGGCTGTCCAAGCTTGAAATAGCCAGTACCTTCACTGATAGATCTACAAATACTCTGCCTTATGGTACAAACGGGTAATAGGCAAGTACAGTATTTAGAGTAGTTTTTGTTCTACGTTGTATTTTGTTATGCACAATGATTTTACTTGAATACTAGAAATGTATGGGAACACTGAACTAGGATTCTAAGTGCTTCAATTTGGCTCTGCTGGTTTTATAACGAAACTGACAGTATGACAATGATGAAACATATTATGCAAAGTTCCACAGTGAATTTCCGTAAACTTCTCTTCCATCCCAAGGCAGTTAAAATCACGCACTCTACACCTCGGCTGGATGTTTTCTTCATACAAGACATTTACACATTTAAATCAGTGACCAAGCAGTGCAAGCACTGTGACAAAGCAGTCTAAACATAGCACCACTGGATACCAATGCAGTGTTATCTACAGATCAATACATTGTACATCTATTTACACAAAAGAGGGACTAGCATGGTCCTCTTTAACATATTTGGGGAACAAATCCAAATAAAATTCTTTTGTAAAGGCAAGATACCACAAATTTTGAAAGTGTTACTTGACAGTGACTTACTTACAAACTGTAGCACATCATTGATAAAGAATGACTGTCACACATCGAGCCTGTACTGTACCTTCTAGTTTGGGAGCAACTGTAAGACATTGCACTTTTACAGACCTTGAAACACATGCACGTATACATTATCACTATTAATTGCAAACCGTGAATATAACTTTGATAAGGTTTAATGTTCTATTTGTAATATTCATATCCATGGATAATGAACCACGAAGTACACTGATAACCAAACAATCATTCTCACGCCTGTGGTTGTCTCAGACAATACCCTTCTTATGATTAACAACTATGTAAACAAACTCACTCATGCAGTATTTAATTTACGGCCCCTGGGATTAGAACTTTGGTCAGGATTGGCAACTGGGACATCCCAAACTAAACATTCTCAAGCATGTGTGGTAGCTTCAGGAAGATGCAAGGAATGTCTAATTTGTATTTTGATTTTAAGTTTGGCAGAAAACTTAGCACAATGGGTAAGAAATTTATTTTCTGCGATTCAGATCCACTAACCTCACCCAAGCTTCCAATATCAAGCCCAGGTATCATGATCATTTTCTTCCTAGGATGGATCCAGTCAATTAAACAAATACTAGTATCAGAATATATACCAGTAGTTTGGTTGGAGGAAAATTCAGTTACAAACTTTCATTAACAAAGACAGTCCCTCATATGTTTGTCCACTTACACAGCGAAACAATATTAGGCAGTTAAATAACGGGGTATTGAAGGTTTTAGAGACCCTTTAAGAGCTACTGTGAGATCAAAATGGTTCTCTTTCACTATTCACATATTTTAAAAGATAGATCTGTTAATTTTTAACTTTATTTAATTTGATTATGAAATATTGATGCTTGCTCAAAGCATTGTACAATACTAGCAGTACCACATTGCAGACCCCTGTGCATGGGTGAACTTGGACACGAACCCTCTGGTTAGCAAGTTTTAACTCCACCCCCCCCCCCTCCCTGTCCTATGCCTTTAACCCTACAAGATCATCTTCAGAGACCTTAGTTAGATCACGGTATGCTTCAAAATTAGGAAATGAAAGTACAGAGTCACAAGATCAGTTTTTAATTGCACTCAATAGAGTACAAAGGTGAAGATTTTCCATTGATTTCTGTTATTTACTATAACTGTTTGATAATGGAGTTATATTTAGAATCCATAGAAATCATTTTGTGCAAACAAACTATGTGCAGTTTAATAATTGAATCCAACCAAAATCACAAGTCAATACATTATTACCAAGGATAAATAAAAAGATATGTCGTGCAGATAACAACTACTTATCACAAACATACAGTACAATGGTATTGAATGATTTCTAGATTGTAATAAATCTCTGAGCACTTTAGTCTAGATAGGTGGGAGGGGCATTTCAAGGTCCTCCATTTTGTCTGTTTCACAGACCTGTGCCTTTTTAATAAACACTACAACAATTTTTAATTATTAATGGTCGTCCGAGAAAAACAAATTTCTGTTGGGACATTAACAACCAAAACTTATTCAACATCTTCTCTACTGTACCTTCACTTCTGCCGAACCAGCCTCATACCCCTCCCCCACCCCCCCCCCCCACCCTTCCCCTAACTTGTGTCTTCCTACTGAATATAAGTTCTTGCTCCAATGTACACACAATAGTGTTTACTAAATGATTAGCTAAGTGCACAAGGCCAGCAGCTTTGTTGTTTCACACAAAAAAAGTTAAAAAAAAAAATATTACTGTAAAAGCCTGCTTGGGATCATTTAATAGCATTCTAATATTTTTAATATTTTTACATTGTTTTGCAACAGGGATCGTTGGTGAATATTTTACAATGAAAAGTCAAAGAGAGTAAGAGCAGTTGTGGGAGGATAAAGAGGTTGACATACAGGTACATAGAAGAAATCTAGGAACATGGGAGATATGCCCCCATCAAATCAACAATTAATTTACATTGGGAATAAATAGTAGTGTTCAAACGATTAACCTAATCGGAATCGGAATCGGCCCGATTATTGCATAATCGGAACATAATCGGAATCGGTAAAAATTACTTGGAATACCAGTTATGTCATACCGATTATTCAAAAACATATGGAAGGTGAAAATATCATGATTCAAAAACATGTGGAAGTTGAAAATATCAACTGATGTATTAGGTTTGTTCTTTAACTACGAAATATTAAAATAAAGACACCCTCTAAACGTCTTTCACAATGTAATTTCATCAAATTAGGCTGCCAGGGTCGCCGATTTTGCTTCCCTCGTGGTTATTGACTTCATATTTCTCGGCACAGTAAGCATGGCAGCAATACCAATTCCGCGAATTAACGAATGTGCTGGACAGGGTCGGAAATAAGCGGGGACGACGGGCGATTCCCCCTCGCAAGTGCTAAAAAAGCCCTCCTAAAGCACAATTACGAGTGCGAAAAAGAAAAAAAAATCTAAGAAAATCGCCCTCGTTATATCAGGTGTCTGTGTAAAATTAATTGTGACATGCGTTTGCTTTAGCTAGGAATTGCAGTTGCAGCGCGAATCGCGCAAACAGTTCTCACATCCCGCATCAAATTTGAAGCAGTGCGGAAGGGTCGCGCAAAATCACCGGGAAGTTACCGTGGCATTACGGCCTCCGTCCGAGAAGCATTTTCAGTACCAGCGAAAATAACCTAAAATCCCCACAAATCTCCGACCACATAGTAGCCTTACTTCACACTAAGTCAACTGCGTGGAAATCTTACCTTGCCATCTGTTTATTCGCTCTAGTTGTGTCGCAAATAAAAATATCCATGGAAAGTGCAATCTTCGTAAACATGTTAGCCTAACAACCACACTAAGTCAATGGGAAATGTAGCCTAACCATCGGTTTGCAAAAAAAAAAAAATGCGTAGCTTAGTTTACAACTTTAAATTTGCTGGAAATCGGCATTTGTTTGGAAGGTACTGTATGTGCTATGTCTTATAGAGGGAATGTTATATTTTTTATTGGAGTAGTTTCTAGTTGTTATTATTTCTTTACATCAATCTGGTATAACATTTTAGAGTAATTTTAAACAAGTTACGATGGTACAATTTGCTTTTCAGTTTGATTGGCCTAAGCTTACATTTTCTAATTGAACCTGAATGGAGTTAAATAGGTAACGAATAGGTATGTTTAACTTCAAGTTCGTAACATTTCTATTTGTTCATAAACGG